>JAVTVY010052554.1:0-27479 GCA_036873755.1 Hanleya hanleyi
CGGGGTCATCAGGCTGCTTGTCATCGCCGACCACCGGTCTGGGCATCTCTGGAGTCAACGTGTGTACCGCCGCTATCCTGGCTTGAAGGGTAGCATGTCTTATTCTTCTACCTCCGCCTGACGTAGGAGGTGAATCTGTATGAGATAAGGATGCCGAGGAAGTGGAACGTCGTGCGTGATCCTCATAGTCCGAGTCTGAGTCTGGTCGAGTCCCGTGCAGGATTCGAACCAGCGACCCCAGAGTCAGGCACCTAATTGCCAGCACTGTATGTCGGGGATCTAAATCACTCGGCCAACGGGCCTCCCACCGTTGCTAGAAGAATGGGTCGTGTCATCTCACGGGTCTCTGATGAAGGAACCTCTACCCCGGTAAGGGGCTGTGAAGCCGGGAGATGACTGCTTCTTGACCAGGCTTGCCTTGGAAGGTACCCCTGGAGCAGAAGTCTGTTCCTTGGGGGCAGGTCCAGAATGGTGATCTACGAGTCCCTGTTCATCTCTGGACTTCCGTTTTATCCCGATGCTCCGGGCTACGGTGATGGTGGGTAGACGTCCGCTCCTTGCCATCAATGCTTGTTGACGGGAAACCGGTGAACGGCTTCTCCCTCGTCTGTTGTAAGGTCGCTCCGGGGTATGGTCCCTATGGTACCGACTCCGGTAGGCTGGACTAGGTGAAGGGGTCCGACGTCTAGGACGGTCCCTCTCCCGATGATGACGTACAGGATAGGAATCTCGGCGTTGTAACGGTGTGCGACTTCGTTTACGAGATCTGCTTGCCGTAGTACCGAGGTGTGGCTCCGTTGTACGGGTCCAAGCTGGAGTAGAGGCCGGCTCACGGCGTTCTGGCTGAGTCCGTTCCTCATAAGTCCGCGTCTTCTTGGATATGGAGTCTCGGTGATCTGTATAAGTCCGTTCTGCTTGAGTCCGTGACTTCTCAGATGTAGACTCTCGGTGTGCTGGATAGGTCCGTGTGGTCTCCCGTTCCGTGAGGGCGGCTCCGGGCCTGGTTTCCTCGATTATTGTTGTTGTTATTGTTCTGTCCGACTCCCGGCGTTCCGTATAGGGCCGTGACTTCTCCGTGCCGTGGTCCCGGTGAGCTGTGCTTGAGCCGGGGTCCCGCTGTAGTGATGGAGTCCGTGATCTTGATTCTCGGACTGCCTTCTTCGCCGTGTCCGTCTGTGTCTCCGGGGTACGGCGGTTCTTTGGGGACTTGGATGAACAGGAGTTGATATCCGAGGACTCGCTTTGATCCGTGTCTGTGACGGGGCTGTCTAGTGGAGTCCGTGTCAGCACTCTTGCCGGTGCAGTAGAAGTAAACCGTATCGCCGTGGCTTGGGCTTGACTGGTCTGCACTTTGCCTATTCTCTCGGTATCCCGGTAGTCCCTGTAGGCTCTTGGTTTGACGGGGTCAGGAGTTCTGCATTGGGCCGTGATCTCTCTGAGCCATGGTCCCGTATGCTGATCTAAAGTCCGTGGCCTGTAGGTGTGGACTCCCGGTGAGACGTAGACTCTCGGCGTACTGGATAAGTCCGAACTTCATAGGTCCGCCGGGGTACGGCTCCGGACCGTAGTGCCGCCTCTGGAAGTAACCTCTCTCTCCGATGGTCGGGTCCGAGGTGCTCTGCAGTCGGAGTCCCGGCGCTCTGTGGTGTCGAGGTCCTTGGTAGTCCCGGTCTGTGCTCCGGACTGTAGACTTGTCCACCGTTCCCGCTTGAAGGCCCAGGGTACGGCTCTTTGCCGGGTCCTGGTTCTTCACCAGGTCCCGGCTGGAAGACTTGTCTTTCTTGAGTTGCGGAGGCTTGGATGAACGGGAACTGTAATCCGAGGTCTGCCCAGATCCGTGGTTGTAACGGCTCCGGTATAGAGTCCGTAACTCATCTTCTCCGGTGAACTTGAACTAGGCCGTGTCTTGGGTCTGTAACTTAGGCCGTGTCCTTGTTCACCGTCTTGAAATGTAGCCCCAGGGTACTGCTCTTCGCCGGTTCCCGGTTAGTAGACATGTCCTCTCAAAGACCTGTCTTCTTGCTGACGAACTTGAACTGGACCGTGGAGCTGTGATCTGTTCTGTTTCACGGGACTGTTGTGAAGATTCCACTGGCAACAGTATCGTTCAACGATAAGTTGCTGGTAGGAAAACTTCGTTTACAGCCAAGTCGTAGAAGAGGGCCTGAGTAGCTTGCTTCTCAGCTGGACATCTTGCCAGGTCAGTGGCCGCTCTCCAGAGTTGACTGCGTCGCCATAGGATAGCTATATGCCAGGTCACGTCGTCCCAGTCTGCACATTCACGGCATGTCACTTGACTGTAAACACACCTGTGCCCTGCACTTGAAAACAAAGAAAATGCAAGTCTTTAACTGGTTAAAACTGACGACATGATTCGTTCCTTATAAATCTTTATAGCTGGGCGACTACGTTGGTTCATAATGAACTCACGGGAGAAAAAATAACCCTAGAGTGCGTCTATAACAATCCAAAAGTTACTGTTTACAGGAGCTCTTTCAAAACAGGTCTTGTCAACAAGACTGCAAAGGAAAAAGAGTGATGGACATGCGCGGAGAGCACGCCACCTGGCGGACGATCGACGCAGCGATCAGGGGAGATAATTTTGTTTGCAGGAGATCTCCAAATGGAGGATATTGGCATTTAAGTGATAACAGGTGAAGATTTGAGACACAAACATCGAAAGTTATTTACATTTGTGACAAAAGTATTGCATGCCGATTTGTGATTGTTCCAGGACCCAGAAAATCTATGGCTGCAAGCTGAACCCTGTATGTGATGAGTTTTATGTTGTGATTTGGAATGGGGGGGGGGGGAGTAACATGTGTTGACCTAAACCAACCGCCTACCCTTTGTACGCATTTCTATTCCATATGGTGAACACTTTTACATGAAAGGTACATGATACTGTTGTTCAGTAAATGTACCGTGATAAAATTAGAGACCAGCTTTGATGAGTTCAAATTGGCCACAAAATTGAGAATTATTGTTGGACATCTTCATCAGTTTAACACATTTTTTACCGAGAAACAATAAACAGATATCTATCTCTCATATTTTGTGATGTTAATACATCATACTCAATTACTTCACTTTATCAGCTATCTATCTCTTATATTTTGTGATATTGATACATCACACTCACACTGTTGTGACTCAACAGTCACAATCAAAGCGTGGCTGAGGTACATCATTTTTAGATGACGACTCTATAACGAATATTATGGATTAAGAATACTGATCAGCGATACGGATTTGATATTTTGGAACATCATGATGTCTTGCCGGTATCATTGAAAACTGTTGACCGCTTCTCTCTTGCAGGAAACAAGCCTATGTTTATGTATACTTTGTCTTTTTGAATTTGGTGCTAATACTGTTATATGGAAATGGAATAGGTCTTTGGATTATGGACGCGGATATTCTCTAATGGACGACGGCTGGATTATGAATGACGGACTAGACGCTTGTAATTCATGACCTTTTAATGAATAAATAATGTTTTATTCACCACACACTCAGTTTACGTACAGTGTATCGGTACATGTAAACATTCAGGCAGAACTTGTGAAATATTTAAACAAAACAATGCCTAGATTATTTCTGCAGTCAGCTACCCTGGTGTACCCTTTGCCCTACGGGCTATAGGGTACAGAGGCGTGCGCATGCATGCGTACGACGACGCCACTTCTGAGCTTTGCGCTCCAAGAGCTTCAAGCTCAGACTCCAAGAGCTCCGCCCTACGGGAGCTACCATCACCATCGGGCGATGACGGGCGTCAACCCCTGGTGGTGGTGGTGTCTGTACATATAGGATTATCAGTCCATATGTATTGGTCGACTAATCAAAATTTCGCTACCACTCGTACTGATGTCACCAATGACGGCGCAGATGACATGGGAAGCACTCAAGTCGTGGTCTACTTCACGAGAGCTTCAAGATTATACCCTACACTCCATCTTTGGATAAGATATAGAACCTCAATCTCTCAAATATATCCCTGCGGACCTCAATAATGACCACTTTACTTACTAAACCCCAAATGCGCAAACAAGTGTTTCAGGACATGCTTCCGTTACAGTACCCTGGCCTGCCCGACGATGCTTAGGCCAAAAGCGATTCTGGCCGAAGATTAAACTTTCTCAAACGACGGCTTCTAATTGGACAAGAGCCTACTTGAATTGTAAACATACTCAACGCGGCTCCCCCAGCGTGGATATGTACTGGAGGGGCTAATAACATAATCGCTCTGTCATCCTTGTTGTTGTTCTCTCATCTGTCTACATCATGGCGCCAAGGCTTTATGCTAGGGCGTTATGGCATTAAGATAAAGCGTTAGGGTGTTAACATAGGCGTTGTGACGTTGGTCCACCGCGACCCCAAGTTGACATAAAAAATTTGCATATGACCTCTGTGACATCACTTCCGGATACGCTGTACCGGTAAGTCTACCAGGTAACCAGAGCGAACATGGCCACCTCTCTCCAAACAAGCTTGTTTGCACCTCCGAAACTCCCCTTTCTCTACTACTCCAAAGTGATCTATAAATAGAACAGGGGTTTTCCAGAAAATTCCTCGAAAAATTAACCCGGACAGTTTCTGCTTTCTGTACTACTAAACTGGATTACTTCCCTTGACTTTTATTTACCCGAAATTCAGAGACTACACTATCTCAACAATAACAACATTGTCATTTATATGACTCCGTGTGACCAGTAAAAGGGTGCGAGTCAGGAGTGGGATTCGAACCCACGCCCACATGTGCAGACCAGTATAGCCATACCCCGGAGAAGACAATTTCATAGATCTTTAGACTGCCGCCTTAGACCAGTCCACCATCCTGACCAACGCTGGTTATCGTGGTCATAATGATTCATATATAGTGCTATATTTGTACAATGGTTTTACAACATGGCGAAGAATAACGAAAAAGGTGTGTGTCAGAAGTGGGATTGGAACCCAAGTCCCACATATGTGGACCAACACTTAAGTCTGGCGCCTTACACCACTCAGCCATCCTGAACAACTTTGATTTTGATGGACATAATGAGCCTTTACATGTCGCGGCGTGTACGCCGAGAATGGCTGCACTGATTGGTTACTTCCCCAGTCCGCCGATTGACTGGTCTATGCGCGTTAGGGCATTAGGATAGGGCGTTAAGATAAGGCGCTAAGGCGTTGAGACGGGCGTCAAGGCGTTGAGACGGGCGTCAAGGCGTTGAGACGGGCGTTAAGGCGTACATATAGGGCATTAAGGCGTAACAACGGGCGTTGACGGGCGTCACTGCATTTCGATGAATTAGTGACAATTCCATGGAATATCTAGAAAATCAGAGCTTTTGAGCTATTTCGCCAGGGCGTTGAAGATTTAAGCTTGGAGTTGGTGGGCGTTGCTACAAGATGACACCTCACACGATGCATTCGGTCCACGGATGGTCCATCGCTATCCCAAACACCTTCCTTCACACCCCCAAAATGCCCACTTTGGGTACTACTCCTACTGATGACGTCAGCAATGACGTCACAGGTGACATGGACATCCCTCAAGTCGTGGTCTGCACTAAGAGAGCTTCACTTTGATACCTCACATGATGCATTCGGACCACGGATGGTCCCTCAAACACACCCCACGCACCCCCCAAAATTGCTGCTTTCTATACTACTCTTTTCCTCTTTTTCACTATACAGTCTGAAAAATGTTACTATTGTGAACTCTTAATCACATTTGCTGAGTACACAGCTTGTTACAGTTGAAAAAGTTGTGGTGGTTTAGTTCAGGAACCTTACTTTGACGATATTCTGTATTTTAGCATACATTTAAAGTATAAACGTCAAAAACACGTCACTGTGACGTCACACTTGTGAATTTTTGTTCAAGGGAGTGACCCTAGGGGATACTTTGGTGAAAAAATCACGCTTTTGTCACTTACGTAAATATAATTTCACTAAGCGACCCCACTATGTTGTATAATTTAGAGAGAAACTATTGTTAATCTCATGCAACCTTAGGCACCTGTGGATATGTTGTCAACCTTCCAGATATATTTCCAAAATGGATATGTTAACTGTCACTTCCCAAATACATTGGTCCCTTGTATGCTTTTGCATTGGAATACTCTGTGTGGCAATAAGAGTATTTGTGAGCCAATGTTAAAGCTCCTTTGTAAGTGTGGTGCTACCATTTTCCGCCATACACGGTCACCTTCCCCTACTTTCAAGTTTGGCTGCTCATATATTACTTGTAGGCTTTGTAACGAAAAGTGCTGCAGAAAATTTATTGTAGGAGGAGGATGGGGATCAATCAACTGAGAGGTGTTCACTGAAAAATGAGAATACAAATATGCCTGGTACCTATTTTCAATGGAGGTATGAATAATTTTTTTTTTCAAAATTGGATATACCTCAAGTACACCTCAGCTAGTACCTCACCTGAGGGGTACACCTCATTGAGGGGTACATCTGAATGAGGTGTACACCTCACGGAGGTGTACACCTCACTGAGGGGCTAATTTGCAAATTTTGATACTCCTCAACTACACCTCATCTACTTCTCAACTACATCTCATCTACTCATCAAATACACCTCATAATATCTGAGGGTACACCTCATAGGTACACCTCAAGTACACCTCAAATACAACTCAAAGCAGTGAGGGTATGGAGTCGGGCAATGCATTGAACAAGTGTAGCATAACGTAAGCTTCAGGAAAATATGAGGATATGGGATCGGGCGGAGCTTAGTTTAGATGGATGGTGACCGGGGCACAGTGCCCCGAAGGTGGGGACATGCTTCCATGGGTAGCGCATGGGTTGAATAAGTGTAGGATCATGTAAGCTGCAAGAAAATGTGATGGTATGGGGTGGGGCGAAGCTTAGTTTAGAAGATATAGGGTAGGGATCGGTGCTCCAGGGGCGGGGACATGCTCCCGGGGGTAATGAATGGGTTGAATAAATGTACAGGATGATCTGAGCTCCCAAACTATATGAGGGTAGGTCGGGCAAAGCTTAGTTCAGGAGATATAGGGTGGGGCTCGGTGCTCCCGAGGGTAGTGGATGGGTTCAATAAGTGTAACCAGATGTAAGCATTTGGAATAGATGAGAGTTCGGGGGGGGTCGGGCTGGCTTTCGTTTAGGAGACATAGGTGAGGTCGAGAAGCTGTGGACAGGAAGTTTCTAAGTCCAAAACTTTAACATTTACTTGATCCTGGGGTCCCGGGGGTGGGGACATGCACCCCGAGGGTAGTGGATGAGTTCAATAAGTGTAGCCAGATGTAAGCAGTTCGGGGAGGTCGGGCTGGCCTTAGTTTAGGAGACATAGGTGAGGTCGAGAAGCTGTGGACAGGAAATTTCCATATGGACTGGGTCCTTGTCCAACAATTTCATATGGGTCACGAGGTCGACATACTGCTGACGTAAAGCCCGTCGTAGTCTGGGTGCCAATCTGTTATGGGCTAAAATTGCGGGTTCTTTTTTCGAATATCCTTTGTGTTGAAACTTGTTTTCTGTGGCCCTCAACGTCTCGCCCAACTCGGCGTCCATACTTTCTTTGAACAAATCCATCCATAACCTCGAGTTCACATTATGTTCATTCCCTTGTACGGGTTCGGGTTGGTCCCTCACGGTTGGGTGATATTTCGGGACTGATGGTATGAAGCGGACTCGCTGTATGGGGGTGGGTTGCTGCTGCTGCTCTACCAGGAGTGGACTCAGCGGATGGTGTAGGGGTATAGGACATTGCGGTGATTCCTCGCCGGGTAACAGGTGGGTTGTCAGCCGACGATCTTCGGGGGTATGGGCTTTTAAATCTACGAACAGGTAGCCGTATGGACGACTTGTTGCCCCTTGAAACGCCTGCATGAAATGGTCGATGTTCTGAGGATAAATTCGACTACCAAACAGACGGATTTGTGGTCTGTCAATGGGATTGGAGAACAACACAAAGTATTGGCAGTTCAAGGCAATATCTCTGGACGCCTTCCCTTGAGGAAAGAGATTCTGGGTCAAATAGATGACAGACAGATTCCGATGATGTGATCCTTTAGTAAACAAGTCGGCGACGTGTGAATTGTCCTTGGCCGCACTCATCAGATCATCTAGCACTACCACGTTGGTCTGCTCGGGTCAAAGTAATATGGTTCGTTTATGTCATGGGGAATCCCTGGGAAGAGGCTCATATTCTGTAACCTTGTAGTTTCGTAGGTGGGCTGCCATTGACTATAACACCAAACAACACGTGTCGGAGCTGGGGTTGCCACACCTGCCTCTAAGAACTCCATCACCCAGGACGTCTTTCCACATGCCGTAGGGCCGCTCACCGTCATCGTATAGGGATGCTCTACTGCTCTTGTAGGACCTATAGCGGGACTCGGCTGTGTCTCTTGGTTGTGTTTGTGTTGAATGTGCCTAAGCATACTATCACGACGAGAGAAGGATCTCTGACAGAACGTACACATACACGACATGTTCATCAGTCGACCAATACATGTGGACTGATGAGGGACACATGTTCATTCCTATATTTACAGACACTACCGCCACCAACACACACCACCACACACCAACACCACCACCAATGCCACCGCCAACGCCAACACCGGGCGTCAACGCCCGGTGGTGGCGGTAGCCCCCGTGTGGCAGAGCTCTTGGATCGGAGCTCTCGGAGCTCAAAGCTTGTGGAGCTCAGAGCTCGGAAATGACGTCATCGCAGGCATGCGCGTGCACCTGTGCTGCACCCGCACCCTGGTGTACCCTATTCCCTACGGACTATAGGGTACAGCATTTTTGAGCTCCGATCCAAGAGCTCTGCCACACGGGGGCTACCACCACCACCGGGCGTTGACGCCCATCAACGCCTGGTGGTGGCGTTGGTGGTGGTGTGTGGTGGTGGTGTTGGTGGTGGTGTGTGATGGTGGTGGTAGTGTCTGTAAATATAGGAATGAACACGTGTCCCTCATCAGTCCACATGTATTGGTCGACTGATGAACAACCAAGAGACACAGCCGAGTCCCGCTATAGGTCCAACAAGAGCAGTAGAGCATCTCTATACGATGACGGTGAGCGGCCCTACGGCATGTGGAAAGACGTCCTGGGTGATGAAGTTCTTAGAGGCAGGTGTGGCAACCACAGCCATTTCATGCAGGCGTTTCAAGGGGCGACAACTCGTCTGTACGGCTACCTGTTCGTAGATTGAAAAGCCCATACCCCCGAAGATCGTTGGCTGATGACCCACCTGTTACTCTGCGAGGAATCACCGCAACGTCATATACCCCTACACCATCCGAGTCCACTCCTGGCAGAGCAGCAGCAGCAACCCACCCCCATACAGCGAGTCCGCTTCATACCATCAGTCCCGAAGTATCACCCAACTGTGAAGGACCAACCCGAACCCGTACAAGGGAATGAACATAATGTGAAATCGAGGTTATGGAAGGATTTGTTCAAAGAAAGTATGGACGCCAAGTTGGGCGAGATGTTGAGGGCCACAGAAAACAAGTTTCAACACAAAGGATATTCGAAAAAAGCCGCAATTTTAGCCCATAACAGATTGGCACCCAGACTACGACGGGCTTTACGTCAGCAGTATGTCGACCTCGTGACCCATATGAAAAGGACCCAGTTCATATGGAAATCGAAAGAACAGCATCGATGTTGAAAACCTTGGGCATGAACTGGAAAGCGGCGTATGTCAGAGCAATAGCACAAAAGCAACATTTGTTCGAATGGATCATTAAACGACGTTAAAGCGGTAAGTGTGTTAAAGTGTTGAGACGAGCGTTAAGGCGTACATATAAGACATTAAGACGTAACAGTGGGCGTTGGCGGGCATCACTGTCTATGAAAGCAAGTGTATTCCCAAAACACGCACAGTCGACGTTCGACCGTCAACATGGCTTATACTTGTTCTGAGTGTGAACGCACGTTCACCAGACATTACGATATGATGCGACACCAGAAAAATATACATGTGATTGTAGACGCCGAGGAGTCCGTTGAATCGGATGCTGATACAGAGATCGATGAGAGTGTATCAACTCAAACGTCTATTTCCAGTCCCTTTTCCCACAATTCCCTGTCTGCGCATTCGCGGAATGTTGAACACGAACGAGCCACTAGTCCAGGCAGATGCTCCTTCACGACTGCTTTACATTGATACCTCATACAACTCCATCGGCCCATTAGGGGTTCACCTAGATCCCAAAACATCTATTTTCATACCCTTGGTCTACTGCGCATGCGCAGAATGACATCAGTTCCACGTGTCACCCAACCCATCGGATGCGCCTTCACGAATGCTTCACATGGATACCTCATACGACTCCATAGGACCACGAGTTGCCCACCTAGACCCCAAAACGTCTATTTCCATACCCTTTTCCCACAATTCCCTGTCTGCGCATGCGCAAAATGTTGACAACAACCGAGACACTAGTCCAGGCAGATGCCCCCTCACATAGGCTTCACATGGATACCTCACTTGACCCAATCGGCCCACTGGGGGCTTACCTAGATCCCAAAACGTCTATCTCCATACCCTTTTCCCACAATTCCCTGTCTGCGCATGCTCAGAATGTTGACAACGGCCAAGACACTAGTCCAGGCGGATGCCCCCTCACATAGGCTTCACAGCGATACCTCACTCAACCCCATAGCACCACTAGTGGCCCACAAAGACCCGAAAACGTCTATTTCCATACCCTTTGTCTACTGCGCATGCGCAGAATGCCGATATTTCAACCCCACACCCAGCCCATCGGATGCCCCCTCACATAGGTTTCACATGGATACCTCACTCGACCCAATCGGACCAATAGTGGATCCCCTAGATCCCAAAACGTCTATTTCCATATCCTTGGTCTACCGCGCATGCGCAGAATGACGATATTTCAACCTCACACCCACCCCATCGGATGCCCCTTTACGAATGCTTCAGATTGATACCTCATACGATCCAATCAGACCATGCAGCGTATTTGAAGTCTGGGGACTACTTTTTCTCTGCGGAAGCTTTTTTCCACGACTGCATCACCGCCAGACATGACCGCATCACCACGGAGGAATACAAGGTCAAAGGTTGCCAGACCTATAGTGGTCAAAACTTGGCACACAGCCAATGCTGATGCAATCTATAACCTTGAGCTGGTGGCGCCGCGTCGGATGCAAGAGTTACCTCCCCCGGCAAAATGTTACCTTTTTTCACGGGACTATACTACTGACATCATTCTTGGAATTATTCACCACAGGTTGAATTTGCTGTCTCTGTATAATCTTTGGGCATTGATGATCGCTTTGGTCTCTCTTCATTACCACATTGTCTCAGCTTGAAAGTGTGCCATTCAATTTATAAAATATTTCCGTATTTCACACCAATTGACGTTGTCAAATTCGCTAACAATATCCTTGAAAAGAAACAAAGATCAAATTCTAAACATTGGCGAAGGATGCAGCAAATTTTGGATTAGCATTTTCTTGAAAATCATCCCTAGGACTTGAAGTCCTCGCTACTTGTTTGCATTCTTTGAGAAGCTGTTGAACAGCAGTAGTAGAGAAAGCATAAATCTTTCCACATTTGAGAAGGGAAGGGGCGGTCATGTTCAAAGGACTGATGTCACTTCCAGCTCTAGGTCACTCCTGATTAAGGTCTTATTCGGTCACGTGACTGGCGGATGGATGCAAAACTAGCAATTTCCCACAAAAAAACGAACCATGCACCATGCAAGCTTTCATCGGTCTTGTTAAACGAGAGGTTCAACAAGACATGTCCGTCATATTTGGATCAAGTATGGTCCACCTATCACCAAACTCTCCAAGAACAGGCGTCCCTGCGCACAATGACATCAACAGACACAACACAACAGCCCTGATAATATCCCCAGTCTCACTCTACAGACAAAGAAATTCAAGATTCACCCAAACACACTCTTTGGCTACTACTCCTCGACTGCGCACCGTGACGTCCCTTCCGGTCAAAATCATCCCAATCCTAGTTCACAAGTTTCAAGACAATACCCTTCACAGCCCATTTGGACCCAGGATGGCACCAAGATCGCCCAAGCACTCCCTCACGTAGCCAAAAAACGTCATTTCCCCACTACTCAACTGCACAGTTGGACCACGAATGGCCTTTATCCCACCCAAACAGGCGCCTGTGTACCTCCAAAATACCATCTTTTGCTACTAGGGCCGACTGCGCATGCGCATCATAACGTCACTTCCGGTCAAAACCACCCCACCATCAGTCCACGCAACGAGGGCTTCAATACATCTTGTACAGCCCATTGGGACCCAGGATGGTCCCTCAATCGTCCAAACATTGCCCTGCGCCCCTCTCACACAGCTTTCACTACAATGCCTCGATTACGCATGTGCACCATGACGTCACTTCCGATCAATACTGCCGCTGTCGTAGCCTACACGCTGAGGGCTTCAAGGCGACACTCTGCATGACCCATTGTGACCAGGTTTAGTTTCTCATTCGCCCAAACACACCTTGCCACGCACCCCTAAAATACCATCACCCTGTACACCTCGACAATGCATGAGCACCAGGACATCATTCCAGTCAGAATCTCCCCAAGTTTAGTCTACTGCACGAGCGCTTTAAAACGACATCCTATATGACCCATTGGGACCAGGGTTAGCCAACGAAAGCCCATTCGACGGGTATGAAGTCCGCATATTTGTTTCGAGAAGATCCTAGTTTTGCATACACCCACCTGTCACGTGACCGCGAGTGACCTCGAGCATAAGTGGCGTCATCCCCGAAGTGACATTTCAATGCCTACCCCGCTCGGAAAATTTGGAGATTTGCCCTTTCTATACTACTAAGGGCGCATACAAATGAAGATTGGTGGATCGTCTTTATTGTCTGGAAAGAAAAGAATCAAAGAATTCAGACATGACACGATGGTTAACTATTTAAATGCAATTTTATTCTTGTATAATCTTATGTATATATTAACGAGTAAATATATATAATGATCTTTCATTTAAGTTTACAACAACCCCTTACCAAAAAATCCTATAGGATCCAATGGGACAGATGATCTGTCCTATAGGATCCAATGGGACAGATGATCTGTCCTATAGGATCCAATGGGACAGATGATCTGTCCTATAGGATCCAATGGGACAGATGATCTGTCCTATAGGATCCAATGGGACAGTTACTTCTGTCCCTTAGGATCCTATAGGACAGATAATTCTGTCCTATAGGATCCTAAGGGATAGAAAAATCTGTCCTATAGGATGGATTATTCTATGCTATAGAACATGTATGTGTCCTATAGGACAGCCATTATATCCATTAAGAATTGTTTTTGTCCTTCACATGTGACAGTGTGAGGAACCAAACACATTTTACATGCATACATTGTAAAGAAAAGCACATAATAGGTGAAAAATGTAAAAAATCTCATAAAAACCAATATTAGCACGAGTATGTAAGCTTATATACATGTAATGATATATGATCCAACTGATACAATGCTTCATTGATTAATTTTTTGGAAGATATTAATTTAATCCAATTTCTGATACACAAATTAAAACCCAATTTAAACATGTAAATTCTACATTCGGAATTTCTGTAGACTTCTAATTACATCAATCGAGGCATCGAGGCAATAAATCCTAATAGATTAAACAGATTCTGTTTTTTAAATCTCTGTAAATTGGGGTCTTCGATGGAATTTTGGTAACTGTGGAAATGGAATTAAAAATCAGAAAAAGGAGCATGTTAGCGCATTACCTCGGTTTCAGTATTTGTTAGTCCACGGCAGAGATCAGCAAATGTACTATACAATGACATAATAATGCAATTCTTAAATACAGATTCAGAATATGCATATATATACAAATACTAACATGGTAAACAATCTTCTTGAAAACCAAACTTTACATTCGCTTTACTCCAAAGGAGACAAAAAACATCTAAAGTGATTCATTACAAAATGTTAGTTGACCATGTACATGTAATCATTTTAGATGTATATGGTTCTTAACTATTCATAGTTAAGACCGCAAATAGGAAGTGTCCATACTGTTGTAAACCATCTGATTGTTCAATAAGCTTATTGAGATCAAAATTAATCTACATTTTTGGACAATCGATCAAGTAAATTTGAACAGTTCATCAAATATAGAAAATAAAGTATAAGCTTACTATCTGCAGAATTTAATAATTGGGAATTTTCACCTTATAGTTCAATTGTTTATTGACACAAAATAAATTTCTTCCAATGAATGAAAAAATATCCCCTCATGGTGATTTCCAGCAGATAAGGCAGCAGATGTAGAAATGTACTTTTTTTGATTGATTGGACTTGTAGTTTAAGGGCCGCTTCCCATACGGATTTCGCGGCCCATCAACTCAATGTTTTATTTAAATTTCACGGTACATTTCTTCGATCTTTTGCAGCGCTAGATATTAAAATAAATAATTAAATAATGAATAACAATAACAATGAGGAAACATAAATACTAGTACTTTTTCTTCATCTTCTCTGGTTTTATAGCATTTCCAAAAGAGAAACAGCTTCATACAATGTGTGTGTATCGCGACAAAGAATTTTTGGTTTCAGTGGACGACAGAGGAGGCCTAAATAAGCATGCATCGCAGCGAATATAAATAAATAATTTACAAGAGTTGAATGTTGGAAAACAGGGGGTAGTCTTCCACATTGTCTAATGCGTTAATTTCCCGATCAAAGATAAAGTGGGCTTATTCTACCGGTACAGTACTGCATTAAACTGGTCTGAAATATCATTTCTGCTCGTGCTGTTTCAAATAGTTAATGCTACCATTGTTTACAGATAACGTTAAGACTTCCGCCCGTCATGTTATGACTTTTCCCATCGAACCAAACTCCCCCCACAGTGCAATATGATCTTTTACCGGTTCGCTCTGATTAACCTGAATGAGCAAAAAGTTATATACCGGCTGTGCTATCAACGGAAATATAGTACATACGGTCACATTATGTGTTAAAATTGGGGCTGAAATATCCTGAGTTTTCCCCCATATAATTATGTGTTAATTAATACCTCCCCATTTTGGTAGATACAATGATGTCACTGGAGGATTTTCCTCCCTCTGAAAAGCTTAATTTTAACACAGAAGTATATGGAAAAAACTTCAAAAAAGTATAGTTCAGAATCCATTTTAGCATGATAATTTGAAGAGATGTACTATCTTTCTCTTCACCAAGTTGTAGAAATTTATCTCAAGTTTGAGCTAAGATTTTTAGTAAAAACCTGCTACGCTCCATTGAGGCCTAGGTTAAAAATCCATCAGTTGCGCGGGTGGCAATTACGGCACCGTAATTGGAACAGCCGATCTTTGTTAAGAGCTGCTGTTACTAACGGTTGTATCCAAAGATTTTATAATCAAATTGGAAATAATGAAGAAAATAATTTTAGAAGAATACACCAGTTCTGTATTTATACCCAACGGGAGGATTTTCAAGAAAAAAAATGTCCATTAATGAATATTCTACCCTCTTCATTATCACCAATTATATACAGATAATATTAATCTATTTCCTGGTAGTCTATTACATTTGCTATTGACTTGCTGGCATTAATTTAACAATTTGAGGAGAGTTATCTCCCCTGTACCGGTATATTTTAATTGGCCACTGGTGGCGCCACCATGCTGTCATTTGAGAATAACAACAACAGCAGGAAAACAAAGTTGATTTTTTCATGTTAAGCTGGAACTATTGGTGTTTAAAGAACTGTATTGCAGATGGTGATGAGTGAAGCTACATGTAGTGATGGTAAGTAAGTTATAAATATAGGCCTAATTATAATGTTGTAACGGATTTAGAGTCTCTTGTTACAGGGATCGTTCATCAGTTCCGTGACTCGGAGGCAGACGACACCGTCACCCTGAAGCAATCAAGAGTCTCCAGAGAAGAGAGAGAAAGCAGATATAAATCAAACAATCAATTGTATTTCCAAATAAAGAGAACGTATTTACAATAGAAGTGTATAAGTGTATATTACTTGTTAGCTCTCATATCTTAAAGTATTGAATGCCTTAAAATATAGCTAACTTGACTGGTATAGTTACTTATGCAGTAACGTACTAGATAATCAGCAAGCCTCAGGGGTTTAGACTGCCTGGGCATCAAAGATTACATTATCATTAAACCAGTCAAGTACACAGGGGTTTAGACTGCCTGTGAACATACAATTACTACCAGTTATCTTCAAATAAGTCTTTAACCACAGGGGTTTAGACTGCCTGGATATATGAAATTTAACTGAACGTGCATTAACCAATGCGTCTCTTACTTTATAGAAATTATATCTAAGAATGATTAATTCCTACTTTGTTAAAATAATATCTAAAATAAATAGTAGCACCCGTGTTCCAGGAATTAGAAACGTTTAAATGAATTAAACAGGGAACACGGGTGGGCGAGACTGGGACAGGCCCGGGTGAACATCTAGGAACAGCAGGCGAGGGGGGGGGGGGCACCATGCACCGTCAACCTCATCTCAGGACCCTCGGAAATCCAGCCGTCTGCTGGGAAGGGAAAAGCTCGTCTCAGCTTCTGTCATCTCGACTCCTGGTCTGGTAAAACAGTGGAAGGACAAACAGCCATCAACCTACTTCAGGGCCCCTGGTCTGGTTACACAGCGAAATGTCCGTACGTCTTTATACAAGACGTTACTGCCCTCAAAATATAGTCATTAAGCTTATTCAGCTTGAATAAATATATTTTTGATGTAGTTTCACGACGCGCCTACGCCGGGGAAGCTCCCTCTCCCTGCCCTATAGTAAATAAATGTTCCATATCTTATACAGATATCAAGATCTTCTTCAGATCTTGTACAGATCTTACCTCTCCAAGTTTGTCGCCAGTCTGCGCGCCGTATGCTGAAAATGGCCTGTATTTATACCCAACGGGAGGATTCTGCTATTTTTAGCATCTTTTCCGCACGTGAATTATCAACCAATTGATGAATTTCCTTCTACTGAACAGCCAATCAAATAAATTTCCCTCTCTGCCTTATTCGTTTACGTCCGCACTTTTGGCGCAAATTCCAACTGCACGAGACTTGATGCCGTCT
Organism: Hanleya hanleyi; assembly: GCA_036873755.1. Lineage (NCBI taxonomy): Eukaryota > Metazoa > Mollusca > Polyplacophora > Lepidopleurida > Hanleyidae > Hanleya > Hanleya hanleyi. The sequence continues at coordinate 17,077 of JAVTVY010052554.1, forward strand.
GCTATCAGCCAATAATCAATTCGGATAATGCCAGAGAATTTACTCCGAGGTCCGCGCTTTTCAGCGCGTGCATCTCGCTGTTTCCCAAAATAGCCTCACAATGCAAAACAATCAGAACCAAGATGGCAGCCTCCATACTTGTCTGTCGCGATACAATTTAGCAGATTTTGTCGCCTATCACCAGGTTGTTCGAAGCTCAGGACATAACGAACGCATCTAGGATGTCTACCGGGTACAAGTCACAACGATCATAACATCTGTAAGTCAGAATTCTCTTCCCGCACAATGTCATGATTACACGTCGAGCCGGTCACGCTACACAACCCACGCCTCCGACTTACGATGCCCTCATCGTGGTCCTTATATTAAATACGGCTGGGTAGTTTCCCGAGACGAAGTTAAAATCATGCAGCGGAATATGCTGAGTGGGCTAGGGAGAGGGAGATTGGATGGCCAGGATATTACTCGGACGCTTAGCGGGGTCTCATCATCGCCTGTTCCACCCAGGAGGACTCCTCCGTTGTCGTCTCCTCGATGCTTCCGTCGGGGCGAGTAGTCCTCACAGTGATGCGGCGACGCTGGACGGCGATTTCCGGTGGTGGTGTCTGTGTCGCCGCATCCCTTGATGATGGCCGTTCTGGGGTGGTTGTTATCTGGGAGACTTGAACAGCCGCCTCGGCCCGGCTAGGTCCCTCTGTTGCACTAGACATGCTAGGAACAGAGGCTGCCGGGTCCCTGGTGCGCCGTTCAGTCTCCCGGGCTGGCTCCTCCAGGCTGATGCCCTCCGTCTCAGGGGTGGGCAAAGGTACCACCGCGGTCACCTTTGCCGATGTCGTCGTGGGGGCTTCTGCAGCCCCCGCCCCAGTGGTACCCTTGGAGGCTTGTTCAGCCTTTACAGGAGGGACAACGGGGGCTTGTTCAGCTCCCGTTGCCCTCCTCACCGTCGGGGCCGCCACCGGCTCAGTGCGCATCTCGACCGTCTCCGAGGTCACCGTGCTGGTGACCCTGGCCGAGTGAGCACGTCGCCGGGGCGACCTCCCCCTATCTCTCTCTCTCCTCATGGGTGGGACTCCCTCTGGGTGACGCCGCCTCATGTGCCGCCGGCACTGGGACCCAGACTCAAACGCCAGCCCGCACATCTCACACAGATGAACTTTCTTCATTTGACTTTCTCTACAAGTATAAAATAAACAAAAGAATATCGACATAGAAATATATGTTGATATGTTTATTCAACATCATCAACAATCTGAGGCATGTATTCTGTTAATGGGCGGAAGGAGCTTCACTGGAGCGGTACACCACATAATCATCATATCGAGCGGGTCGTCGAACGCATCGTTTACCGCGGTCGCCACGAGTGAAGGTTTCTCGATCGACTGGACATTCCAGCAAGGACTGTTCATGTCCTTCATACCCAGGGGGAGGATCAACATTATAAGGATCAGGCATAGGCACTACTTCTCCCTCAGTGGGCTCATTACCCCCTTCTTCAGGCTCAGACTCATCGCTGTCATCTTGCCGAGGGTTACAGGGTTTCAGGCGATCATGATGCACTATCTGCGTCTTCCCGCCTTCTACAGGTCGGATAATCATTGTCACGTCTGACAACGAATGGACAACCTCAAATGGCCCCAGCCATCGGTCCTGCAGCTTCGGACTGAGTCCCTTCTTCTTCACCAGTGTATGTAAGTACACCTTATCGCCAGGCCGGTATTTCTGTGACCTTATCCCCAGGTCATATACCTTCTTCTGGCGTCTGAGACTCTTCTGCAGAACGTCCCTGGCTTCCCTGTGGACATCTACCATGTCACTTCTCAAGAATTCAACCCACTGGCATGGTTCCTGCGGCTCCATTGGTGCACTCCCCACCGTCAAGTGGGAAGGCAGCTGCACTTCCCTACCCAACATCATCATGTTAGGCGAGAATCCCGTGGATTCATGCGCAGCTGCTCTATACGCCATCATGGCCACGGGTATCTTAAGGTCCCAGTCGCTCTGGTCCTTCTCAACCACCGCATTCAACATCTGAGCCAGTGTCTGATTGAATCTCTCTACAAGGCCGTTCGACTGAGGGTGATACGCTGTAGTCCTCGTCTTCTTGATCCCTAATAGTTGACACATCTTCTGAAAAACCTTACTCTCAAATTGACGTCCCTGGTCGGAATGGAGTGAGGTGGGCACCCCAAATCGTACCACGTAGGTATCGACCAACGCTGTGGCTACCGTCTCTGCTTCTTGATTAGGTAAAGGTACAGCCTCAACCCACTTGGTGAAATAGTCGCTCATCACCACCACATATGCATTGTCCCTATCTGTTCTGCATAGTGGACCGAGGATGTCGATGCCAAGTCTCTCCCCAGAGCTTCCGGTTAGATTTCCCCGATGAGCACCTCTCCGCTTCTTCCCAGCATGTTTCCTCCGGCCACAAATATCGCAAGAGCGACACCACTGTCGTACATCTGATTGCAGCCCAGGCCAGGAATATTTCTGTCGCACCTTAGACAATGTCTTACGAACTCCTAGGTGTCCACCGGTCTGTCGATCATGGCATTCTCTCATCACTCGTCTTCTCAAGGTCTGTGGTACCACCAACACATTACGAATTACCCGTCCTTGGTTACTGTACCATCGTCGCATCAACATACCTTGGTCCATTACAAGCACTACAAATGAGCCCCATAATGCTTTTGTCACGGGACCATAATGGGAAATGTCCTTCCACTCTGGTTTCTTCCCTGCTTGGACCCATTCCATCACTGGACGGATATCTGGGTCTGCTAATTGAGCTGTCGCAAATTCACCATTCACCGGACGAAACTGAACTCTCCGAATAACACCTTCTTCAGGTGCTTCGGACCTTCCACACTGTCGGCATGGTCGACGACTCAGAGCATCCGCATTCCCATGACGAACACCAGGCCGGTGCTGAATCTCGAAGTCATAGCTGCTCAAAACTTCCAACCATCTCGCCAGTTGTCCCTCAGGCTCTTTGAAATGCGTCAGCCACCTCAAAGATCCATGGTCAGTCCGGAGCAGGAATCTTCTCCCATAGAGATAGTGCCTGAAATGCTTTACAAAGAATACCACAGCGAGCAGTTCACGGCGGGTTACGCAATACCTCTTCTCTGACTTGGAAAGAACTCGACTGGCATAAGCCACAACCCGTTCTTGGTCTCCATCCATCTGTGATAGTACAGCCCCAATACCAAACCCACTTGCATCTGTATCCAGGATAAATGGCTTGGAGGGGTCAGGTAGCATCAGCACAGGGCTGGTCGTCAGACGGGTCTTCAAAGTATCAAACGCATCTTGACACTCTGGATTCCAGACGAAGGTCTTCTCCTTCTGAGTCAGCTGATGTAAGGGAGTTGCTATTGCAGCAAAGCCCCTCACAAAACGGCGATAATATCCACACAACCCAAGGAAACTTCTCACGTCGGTCTGGGATGCAGGAACAGGCCAGTCCCTCACAGAACAAATTTTCTCCGGGTCTGTAGCAATGCCCTGTGATGAAATCACATGGCCCAAGTAAGTGACTTCACGAGCCCCAATAACACACTTGGATGGCTTCAGCTTCAACCCATGTTTCCTAAACCGCAGGAAAACCGTCTCCAGACGAAGGATCATTTCGTCGAAAGTTCGGCCAAAAACAATCACGTCATCAAGGTAGATAAGACAAGTTTCGTATTGCAATCCTGCTAAGACCGCTTCCATCAACCGCTCGAAGGTACCAGGGGCATTACAAAGCCCAAACGCCATGACGTTGAAGTGGTATAAGCCTTGCCGTGTCCCAAACGCAGTCTTCACTTTGGCTTCATCTGTCAGCTCGACTTGCCAGTATCCCGCCATTAGATCTAGGGTGCTCCACCAAGACGCTCCAGACAGAGCATCAAGGGAATCATCTATCCTCGGTAAGGGGTAGGCGTCTTTCTCAGTTATCGCATTCAGAGCTCTGTAATCGGCACAGAATCGAAGACTACCATCTTTCTTCTTGACGAGGACCACAGGTGCTGACCAAGGGCTGTCTGAAGGTTCCACAACACCTTTTTGAAGCATATCTGCTACTAGGCGATCCATCTCTTCACGAGCATGAATGGGCTGCCGGCGTGGAGGTATGCGTATCGGCTTATGGTCTCCGGTGCTGATCTCGTGTTTCACTGCTGTTGTGCGCCCCATATCTGAATCGTCCTTAGAGAAGACGTCAGCATACTTACACAGTATAGTCTTCAATTTCCCGGCCTTATCAGAATCCAGGTCCCCTGCAGTGTGCTTATACAGCTTACTGAGGTGAGCTGGTAGTTGTTCAGGGTAAGAAACGTCTGCATCGTCCCGATCGTCCTGCATTACTACGTCTGATGGATAAGCATGTCCGCAACAGGTTCCAGCATGTAGCACCACTGTTTCAGTAGTCGGGTTCAGCAACCTCAATGGCACAGTGTCGTCACAAATTCCAACATCTGTCAATGTCCTGGCAACCACGGCTGGAGTCTTCTCGGCCAAACCAGGAAGGCCCTCGATCAGCGTTGTTCCCAGGGGACGTCCTGTCTCTATCTTCCCTGGCACCATAATTTGACTCACTGGGGGGATGGATGTTGTTTCGGCTATACTTACCCTCAAACACCCGAATCTCCCAGCCACTTCACAGTTGATGGCACGTTTGCCCATCCTTACTCTCCGACCAGGCACATCTACTGTGCAATGGTGGTCAGTAAGGAAGTCAAGACCCAATATAGCCTCAACGGAGATATCGCCAATTACCATCATCTGTCGGCATCTCATTCCATCTATCTTCAGAGTGAATTCAGCAGCCCCATGAACGATCATCTCGGTACCATCTGCTACCTTCAGTGACCTGATACGGCACTCCTTCAACTTGGGTCGAGATGAAGCAGTAATCTCCTCAAGTACTGCCCTTGACATGATTGATACAGAAGCCCCTGTATCGACGCAGCACATCATATCCTTTCCATCCAGGGACGCCGATAAGTACAAGCCAGCCTCATCAGCAACACGGTGTGTGGCAGGTGATGGTCTCCCCTTGCTTTGGCCATCTCTATCACCAAATGATTTCCTTCTGGGCTTTCTACAATTCATAGAAAAATGCCCGATTCCGTCACAGTTCCAGCATCGTAGATCTTTCTTTCTCTCAGTCTGTTTCGGCACGTCCTTATTCATCATGGACTTCATAAGGTTAGTCAGTTCCTCTCTCAAAGCATCAATCCGAGACTCCACTGTATCAGGGGTGAAATTCTCCATGGCTGCTCTAGCTACAGGGGTAGTCCTGCGTCTCTGTGATGATAGAAATGCGTCCACTTCTACAGCGGCACATACTGCTTCGTCCAAGGTCGATGGGCGAGTCTGCCATACTTGTTGCCTGATATCGTCTCCCAAAGCCTCTATAAACTGGTCCTTGGCCAGGACATCGTGCAGTTTATCATCTGCATCTGGATGCGCCATCTGTGCTAGACGAAGGATAGCTTGACCCAATTCCGGCAATCCTTCTCCCTTTCTTCTGCTACGAGATCTCAGCTGAGATCGATAGAGGTCGGTCTGATTAGGTAGTGAAAAACGTCTCTCTAGGGCATCCTTCAGTTTCCCATAGTCCGTTTCTCCTGGCTGCATTCTCAGGCTACTCAAGACTTGTTGTGCAGCGCGCCCCGTAAGTTGACAGCTAAATGCTGCCCCCTTTGTACCGCTGTCCATCCATTCAATATGGCACAGTGGTCAAAATGGACGACATAATCTCTCCAGGGTGTCGATCCATCGTAGGTGGCGGCCTTTACATTCATCCGGCCTGGACTTCTGTTTAGACTGCTCACTGCGCCCATCACTGGGCTAGCCAGTGGCTGTCTATCTCCCCCTTGTTCAGGGGTAGCCCCTTGTTCAGGGGTGCTTCTGTTTACAGGAAACTCAAATAACTGCTGGACGACCCCATCGTTCTCGGGAACCATAGCTCTCCGCTCTGATCGTCCATCTCCTCTCTGCTTCAGACATATCTCTGGGTCAGGGGTATCGTCTCTATGGAAGGACTGTCTTAGCATCTCCATGGACTTTTCAATGTCGTGAATCTCAGCCTGGAGTTCTGCCATCTTGTGATCCGTCTCTCTCTCTCGGTCGCCGCCTTCCCGAGTCAAATCCCACCGCTGCCACCAGGAAAGTATTCCATGTAACGGATTTAGAGTCTCTTGTTACAGGGATCGTTCATCAGTTCCGTGACTTGGAGGCAGACGACACCGTCACCCTGAAGCAATCAAGAGTCTCCAGAGAAGAGAGAGAAAGCAGATATAAATCAAACAGACAATTGTATTTCCAAATAAAGAGAACGTATTTACAATAGAAGTGTATAAGTGTATATTACTTGTTAGCTCTCATATCTCAAAGTATTGCATGCTTTAAAATATAGCTAACTTGACTGGTATAGTTACTTATGCAGTAACGTACTAGATAATAAGCAAGCCTCAGGGGTTTAGACTGCCTGGGCATCAAAGATTACATTATCATTAAACCAGTCAAGTACACAGGGGTTTAGACTGCCTGTGAACATACAATTATCTTTAATTACTACCAGTTATCTTCAAAGGAATCTTTAACCACAGGGGTTTAGACTGCCTGGGTATATGAAATTTAACTGAACGTGCATTAACCAATGCGTCCCTTACTTTATAGAAATTATATCTAAGAATGATTAATTCCTACTTTGTTAAAATAATATCTAAAATAAATAGTAGCACCCGTGTTCCAGGAACTAGAAACGTTTAAATTAATTAAACAAGGAACACGGGTGGGCGAGACTGGGACAGGCCCGGGTGAACATCTAGGAACAGCAGGCGAGGGGGGGGGGGCACCATGCACCGTCAACCTCATCTCAGGACCCTCAGAAATCCAGCCGTCTGCTGGGAAGGGAAAAGCTCGTCTCAGCTTCTGTCATCTCGACTCCTGGTCTGGTAAAACAGTGGAAGGACAAACAGCCATCAACCTACTTCAGGGCCCCTGGTCTGGTTACACAGCGAAATGTCCGTACGTCTTTATACAAGACGTTACTGCCCTCAAAATATAGTCATTAAGCTTATTCAGCTTGAATAAATATATTTTTGATGTAGTTTCACGACGCGCCTACGCCGGGGAAGCTCCCTCTCCCTGCCCTATAGTAAATAAATGTTCCATATCTTATACAGATATCAAGATCTTCTTCAGATCTTGTACAGGTCTTACCTCTCCAAGTTCGTCGCCAGTCTGCACACCGTATGCTGAAAATGGCCTGTATTTATACCCAACGGGAGGATTCTGCTATTTTTAGCATCTTTTCCGCACGTGAATTATCAACCAATTGATGAATTTCCTTGTACTTAACAGCCAATCAAATAAATTTCCCTCTCTGCCTTATTCGTATACGTCCGCACTTTTGGCGCAAATTCCAACTGCACGAGACTTGATGCCGTCTGCTATCAGCCAATAATCAATTCGGATAATGCCAGAGAATTTACTCCTAGGTCCGCGCTTTTCAGCGCGAGCATCTCGCTGTTTCCCAAAATAGCCTCACAATGCAAAACATTCAGAACCAAGATGGCAGCCTCCATACTTGTCTGTCGCGATACAATTTAGCAGAGTTTGTCGCCTATCACCAGGTTGTTCGAAGCTCAGGACTTAACAAACGCATCTAGGATGTCTACCGGGTGCAAGTCTCAACGATCGTAACATCTGTAAGTCAGGATTCTCTTCCCGCACAATGTCATGATTACACGTCGAGCCGGTCACGCTACACTACTTTCTCTGAAATTTTACATATTCGAACTCCAATACAGGTAGTTTGTCTACTAAAACTCACGAAAACGAGTATCCTTTGGAGATTCACGAATCGTCGAAAGATATACTCAAGAATCAATTTGACTCGTCCGAACTACACTTTTCTGTCAACGTTTGCATTTTTTTTACCGGTGCACCCACCATTGTGGTCGAGACTATAAGTTTTAACTGATGATGATGCTGTCAGAGGCTCTGTCTTTCCATGATAACAAATATATGGTTTTAAACATCATGACCAAGGGTTTTCTGCATTTCATAACTATATCTGGCATGGGAAATGTCATGGTGCTTGAGATTTGGACTCCACTGACTGCAGCTAAAACTGTTTTCGGGCAGACAAAATGTTATCTCCGATCTTCAGTAATACTATTTCAGGTGATTTGTGCATAAAAACTGTGATAATTGATATTGATCAAACAGAGAAGGGTGAGTTTTGTCAATTTTGGACAATGTTTTGACATTATGACGTCATTATGACATCAAAATCACCTCAGACATGTTAAATGTGATATTATTATTCAATGCGTTATATAACTTTTCTAAAATACCAGAACATTCCTACGAAGTAGGCTCTCATTTGCAAATTGTCCGGTAGTCAGTGAGTCCATCCGAATCCTTTCGTCGGCAAAATAAGGAGAACCGTTGATATTAGAACCTTGATATTTTGCATGAAAGTGCAGCTAATTAGCAGCAAGTTCTGAGCTGACCGAATTCTGATGATAATTGCTGGTGATTTTTGGTGAAAATCACTGGGGATTCTGACTTGGGCAGTCTTATTAGTGCATTGTATAACCTTTCTAAAAATACCAAATATGCCATAGTTTGAAATACTATCACTATTCACATGGTGCTTTTTTAAAAATATATTCTCGATTTCAGAAATTGATTTTCATACCACCATGTCAGTGTCTCAAAGTCCCATCAATTCCAAACGGCCCCATGATCAGAGTGCAAACTCGTGGTTATCATCTTGACATATGACAGGCTTTCAGAAAGACATAGTCGGCAAAATTCCCCGGAGATGGTGAGGCGATACTATTGTTGGACCACGGTCTATTCGGAAACTTGTCCGCTAATAAATTATGCAGCTAAACATTGACCTGGCAACGTTTAGGTGTAGGTGAACATTGACTTCCTATAGAATGTCACTTGTAATGGGGAACAACGGGTTGGGAATCTGTCGTGGTTCATTTGGATGTTTCTGCATCCACATAATCGCCATATATGTTTCTGATCCAGCATTCTAGATACCTGGATTTATATACGTTTATCAGCTGCCAAAGCCGTGGACTATTGTCAACTCCGTATTACTGAGCAGTACATGTGCTTAGTTTTTTCAAGAAACTCAACATACATAATTCAATCGCCAAATTCGATATTCAGTAGTCCGTTCACACAGTTCCTATAAACATATTCACAATCGAAGTGTGACTATAAGATACATTATAGTCTGATCAAATTGAAATGAAATCGTTTAGAGTAATACTGATTGGTGGAAATCGTTTGAAGATATCATGGATTGTCGGCATGTTTGACAACCTTTCTGTCCATATTTTTATTTTAGGCATATTTGGCGTTGGTGTTCATGATGTCGCGCGAATAAGCTGTGTTCATTATGGACTGCCTAATAATTGTGATTCATATATTCTCCAAATCATCCAATATTATTGATTGTTTCAGTCTTCTACTCGATCATGCTCAACATTCAGGATCTAGACAAGACTGCGAGACGAATAATCAGTTAAGGTCTGACGTTCTGTCGTTTGTCATAGCATGTATGTGGACTTCCACTTAGCCCGTATGGCAACGAAATGCAATATATTCATATTGTTTAATTGAAGAGTCCCAATCAAAGTATGACTGAGATACATTACAATCTTGAAAACGACTTGGCAATGCATCTCGCTAAAACATTATTGTCCTTGATATGGATCTGACGTTGAGCCCACTGGATTCTGGTAGGATTCTGCTGCTGGTCAGTGACGCCGATGTTGGGCCCCTGCACAACTAACGTTCTCTATGAGCCTAACTAAAGAAAAACCCGTACAGAGAAATTTGAGGGACTGAGGGTCTCTAAATACGGCTGGATATGCACTATGACCTTTTTCAATTAAAGTGCTGGATAATTTAGTATTTCTGTTCTGAGAGAATTTTAGTATCCAGATTGTAGATATTTTCTACCCATCCTAGATTTGATACACAAACTTTGAATATGGAATTGTTGTGGATGCTGGAATTTGGTTCAGTATCCCCGTACGGTTTAATTGATAACGTTAACCTTAGTATTTAAAAATCACGAACGGGTACACCACAGCCATGGCTGGAGAAAGTGTGATCGATTGAATTTAATCGATTATTTTCTGAATTCACCGAGTAGATATAATTGCATGACGCATATTTAAAACCGAAATACAATTCTATATTGTTTTATCATAACAAATCTGTGTGCATAAGATATTTTCTTGCCTAGCATTCTTGCAACTCCATACCCGAAACTTCCCTGAGCTGTCACTCCTCGCTTTGTACCAGCTGTATCGATCAGCTGGGCTAACGATTTACAACCCTCTTAACATATTTGAGGATCTCACTATCTAAAA
>JAVTVY010052555.1:0-27918 GCA_036873755.1 Hanleya hanleyi
AACATTGTATACTACAAGACAGATATGGTATAATACAGGACATATATGTTACAATACAGGACAGATACTGTATAATACAGTACAGACACGGGATAATACAGCACAGATATGGTATAATAACGCACATATTTGGTATAATGTAGGACAGATATGGTATAATACAGCACAGATATATGGTATAATGCATCTCAGATATGGTATATTAGAGGACAAACATTGTATAATACAGGACAGATATGGTATAATACAGGTCATATATGGTACAATACAGGCCAGATACTGTAAAATACAGCACAGATATGGTATAACACAGGACATATGATACAATACAGCACAGATATGGTATAATACAGGAGATATGGTATAATACATCACATATGGTATAATACAGCACAGATATGGTATAATAGAGGGCAAATATTGTATAATACTGCACAGATTTTATATAATACAGGACATATACTGTATAATACAGCACAGATTTTGTATAATACAGAACTTATATTGTATAATAGATGACAAACATGGTACATACAGGATAGATTTGGTAAAATACAAAACGGATATTGTATAACACAGAACAGATATGGGATAATACAGCACAGATATGGTATAATTCAAGACAGATATGGTATAATACAGCACAGATTTGGTATAAAGCAGGCCAGATATGGTATAATAAAGCACAGATATGTTATAATTCAGGACAGATATGGTATAGTACATCACAGATTTGGTATAATGCAGGACAGATATGGTATAATACAGCACATATATATGGTATGATGCATGACAGATATGATACAATACACAGCAAAAATAGCGTCAGTACTGTTTCAGTACATTTCTACCAAAGTACTGAAACAGTACTGAAATATAACTGCACTGAAACAGTACTGATATATAACAGTACTGTTTCAGTACTGAAACAGTACTGAGATATTACAGTACTGATTCAGTACTGAAATCGAACAGTACAGTAACAGTACTGAAATATTGCAGTACTGTTTCAGTACTGGTTCAGTACTGAAATTTTTCAGCACTTTATCAGTACTGTAATATTTCAGTACTGTATCAGTACTGTAAAATTTCAGTACTGAAACAGTACTTAAATATTAAAGTACTGTTTCAGTACTGATTCAGTACTGAAATTTTTCAGCACTTTTTCAGTACTGTATTATTTCAGTACTGTATCAGTACTGTAAAATTTCAGTACTGTAACAGTACTGAAATATTACAGTAGTAAAACAGTACTGACAGTGATGAAATAGTTCAATGCTATATCATAGCGTGTTTCCTATGAGTGTTTTCCGAATAGAGTTTGATAGAAACAACTTTGCATCATGGGATATGTTCCAATTTTAGAACATTTGATTGGTCAATTCAAATTTTAAATGGAATCTGTCATATTCATGGTCTGTTTTATGGAAGAAAATTCAACCAATCACAGAGTTTTTGTGAATGTTCATTGCCTCAGAAATCATTCAATTATCATATTTTCTAGTCAAGAATAGCAGCGTGGTTCAGATGGAGTTAATCCCTTCGTTTACAAATGGATAACAAAATAAAATGACATGAGACATTGTGTTGTTGATCTTTGACCTGTCACAGTAACATCATCGCTCACTCAGAACTTGAAATTTATGAAAGCTAGGTATGTGTGGGATGACCTTCCATCTTCGGGTGACATGTAAGAACGAATCGAGGCCACTTCCTGATGACCTGATGTAACATTATTGTGCACATGTGCAAGATGTGTACACACAAATCCTACACCTTTCCCCTTGGACAGATTTGAACGGCAATGATCTGATTGGCTAGTGTAAAATGGGTAGTGTACTAGTCTCATCACACTTCACTGTATGAGTCTAAAAGATTCAAGCAGTCCATATCAACTGTTTCATTTTATACCACTTTATTGTATTCACTGTCCACTGAATTTACATGCTGATATTTGCAATATCATACATACATGTAATACAATTCATTTGAATGGATGTGTTAAATAATCTATCGTTAAAAGAGTACGATCCATCACAGTAATACACGACATGGTAGATATATCAACTGATAATAGAAAGAGAACCAAGTACAACTGATACTAGGAAGAGAACCAAGTACAATGTTTCCAAGATGATTGGAATGATCCGTCCTTGGCAGCCATGATCATGATGAACTGGAGAGCATATATAATTAATGTACAATAACCTGTGATAATTATAGTAATATTTGTTGTGGAGATAAAAATGTCCAAGTTTATCAATGCGCACAAGTGTTTTATATGCACTATAGTCTACAGATATCTCAATTGTCTACCATGATTCTTTCCTGAGCAGAGAGGATTGGTCAGCACTGTTGACGGAGCATGACGACTTTCATGTTCTGATTTCATCACATTGCCTGGTATTACTATCTGAAAGACAAAAGAAATTATGAAACTGTTAAGCTACATGTAGTAACACAAGACCAGTTCGGCTTTATTTATGCTACATAAATTGGTTCTTTCAAAAATACTGATGATGAAATGCTGAAAAAAATGAGTCTAGGGGCACAATAAATTAAGCAAAATATTCAGATTTTTTACCACCCCCCTCCCCCAACCTTCCCCTACAACTAAAAATCTAAAGTTTGTTTTAGCCACCCCCTGACCTCCCCTTCTGTACATAACACTTCAATGCCCCCTCATTGGAAGTTTATACTCATGTTAAACATACAATATATTTCCAGTCAACTTCCAAAAAGACTCGGAAACAAATAAATGAAATCCTGCAGGACAATGTATAATATGTCAGAAGTAGTGGGAAATTGAGTATTTTGAACCACAGGTGCAGGCAAGAGGTTTAGATAGGAGGGAGATTTAAAGGAGGAAGAGGCGGGTCAGAGGAGGTCGAGGAACAGAGATCAGATGAGAAGGAGAGAAGGTTAGAGCCAGAGGAGGAGAAGGAAAGGGCAGCATCAGAGGTGTAGGAAAGAGCAGGTTCAGAGGAGGAGGATAGGGTAGGGTCAGACGAGGAGGAAAGGGTAGGGTAAGGCCAAAAGAAATATATGCCTGTTTCTGGTTACCCGACCGAGTCTAAATAAATTGTGCGAGTCTAAAAACAAATTCAGCAAATTCCTACGAAATCATGACCAAGACCCTAGTTTATCACGATAAAAACAACATGAATTCCAGGTGCATGGACCTCTCAGTCCGATTTTTATGTCAAGTAGGATATGGTTTGTGTGATTTATGTACGATACCAAATATAACAAGCTGAGTAGCTAGCAGGTCCTCCGCCAAGTAGCCTGGTTGAGAGCATACAGCACATACGCTTCCAATATCTTCTTAAATATAACTTGGAAAGTTGATATGTGTATGTGGAAAGAGATGTTCATCTAGAACTGTTGAGACAGTTTGAGGAGGTTTGGGAAGCAGTAATGGGTAGTGTACGTAACACTGGAATGTAAGTCTGTAGTTGTATATGGATTTGTGGATGGTGAGGTTTATAAATCGGCAACGATTTGGTGTAAGACTCACGAAATATACTTGACAAAATATCTGCTGCAAGTTGTATGGTCAGTCTTTTGTCCAGGATATTACCTTTTCAATGGGAGGTCTTACACCAAAGCCTTGCCTATAAATCGATGAGTGGAATAGATCAAGATATCACATTCACAACACAGATGGGTACAATATGGGTGAGTGAAATCCAAGATGGTCAATGCCAGCCATCTTGGATTACATACTACCTCAATGAAAATCAATACCAATCGCTGTCTAACTGATGTGAAGCACCGTCTCGAGTTTTGAAGTTGATTGGTCAAATTGTTGTCGATATCACGTTCACAAGATCCGAGACAGATGGAATCCAATATCGTCAATGGCAGCCATCTTGGATTATGTACCTCAGTGAAAATCCATACCAATGTCCGTCTAACTGATGTGAAGCACCTTCTCAAGTTTGAAGTCGATTGGTCGATTTGTTCTCAAGATATCGCGTTCACAAGATGTGGGACGGACGTACGGAAGGACGGACGGACGGACGGCTAACATTTCCAAGTCCTCCCACCACTTTGTGGCGGAGGACAATAAACTTCGCATAAAATGTTTTCACGCGAGCTGTGTGCTGGAATTACAGCATGCATGAAAGTGTAGCTTTATCAGTGGCAAGGGAAGATTATGCGAATGCACAAGTGTGATAAAAGGTTATTCACATAGACACAGTGATTGACATATAGGCCAATCCTTATCATTTCTGGGGGGGGGGGGGAAGAAAGCTCGAGGTATGCAAACTGATTCAAAATTGAGCCAGGCTAAAAGTGGGCTCTCCTAATCTTATGTGTTTGTCATTTTCTTCTTCCTCCTTCCGCTTCCGCTCACTTTTTGTTTCCATCGGATGACTTTTAAATGACTTTGTCAATCGACTTCAAATTTATGGTGGACATTGGTCCTGCCTAGGATAAGACACCTATTTTTTTTCAGCGGATGTGCAAAACTGGGAACTGGGTTTTTATCGACAAATCTTGTTATATGCAAATTTCCCATTTGTTCAATCTTTTTCGTCAGACAGCTTCTGAATGCCTTCGTCAATCAACTTCTCATTTGTGGTTTATATTGCTCTTGTCTAGGGGAAGACAACTATTGTTTTTAACCTCTGTCCAAGACTGGATACTTGTGTTTTATCTACATGTACATTTGTTTATAATATTATATGCAAATCTTCTAAAATGCAAAGTTCCCGTTTGTTCAATCTTTTTCGTCAGACAGCTCCTGAATGCCTTCGTCAATCAACTTTAATTTGTTGTTCCTATTGCTTCTGTCTAGAGGAAGACACCTATTGCTTTTAAGCTCTGTCCGAGACTGGATATTTGTGTTTTATCTACATTTTCTGTTATATACAAATGTTCTATCTGCACCGTGCATACATGGTGAGTGGCTGTCTCTGTTTGGGTACCAATTCCATATTCTCATTTGCATAAATAGCACATCAGTGATTGGTTCACAGTTATGACTGTCAAAATAGTCTGACGCCATTTGCAACTAAAGTAACTGAACACCCTATGTTTGACCCTAGGGGTCAACTATTTGACCCGAAAGATCAACTAGATACACATAGAAATGCTGAAGAAATTGACCTGCTCTGCATCTGGTTCAGACAGTACAAGAGTTCTTACACCACAAGAAAGAGTTCTGAAGCTTTTTACTTTATAGCGATAGAGATCATTAATGATTTTGCATAAATTAAAGATGGCTGCCTATCCTTCCTGTCTTCAGAGGAACTGCTGTGGTTCATTGCGAGTTAGTCTCATACATCGATGTTTTATACCAAGTTTTATACAGAACACTTAAATGGTATCAGAGATATATATCATTAAAAATTTTGCATAAATTAAAGATGGCCACCAAGATTTCCGCCCAACTGGTTTGGTCATTCCTTTAAAGTTTCTTGATGTATCGATAATCTATACAAGTTTCACACTGAACAGCGAAATGGTTTCCGAGATACACAAGATTCATGGTTTCGCATAAATTAAAGATGGCCGCCAAAGTTTCTACCCAATCGGGTCCAGATTCAATAGGGTTCTGGGCCACAAGCATATGGATGTGCATGGCAAGTTGTATCGATAATTTATACCAAGTTTCACAATGAACAGCGAAATGGTTTCCGAGATACACAAGTTTCATGGTTTTGCATAAATTAAAGATGGTCGCCAAAGTTTCCACCCAATTGGGTCCAGATTCAATAGGGTTCTGGGTCACGAACATATGGATGTGCACGGGAAGTTTGGTGTGCCAAGGGTAAGTCGTTAAGATATCTTGGTAACGAGAAAGCTGTGACGGTTTCGCATAAATTAAAGATGACTACCAAAGTTTCCAACCCATCGGGTCCAGATTCGATAGGCTTGTGGTTGACCACCCAACAATCCTGCACACCAAATTTGAAGTCTCTAGAAGCAACAGTTTGGTTTCTAGACCGGTCACAAGAATTGTTGAAGAATTTTCCGTGACGTTGCCATGGAAACAGCAAAATTCATCACAAATTTCCCAAATTTGATGGACCTGTGGCTGACCACCCAACAATCATGTATACCAAATTTGAAGTCTCTAGAAGATACGGTTTGGCTTCTAGACCGGTCACAAGAATTGTTTACGATAGACGACCAGACGACCGGATGACCGACCGGACGTACTTGCCGATGACAAGACCCCACAGCCCAATAGGCTGAGGGGTAAAAAACTCCATAAAATGTATGAAAATGTGTCAAATTCGACCCACAATCCAGAGAAAATGTATAAACTGATTTGCTTGTTTATGCATGTTAAATTGTTTCCCATCCAACAGACATTTTAAAATGGTGACAAAAACAGGGGGTCAACTTACTCCATTTTTGAAAATTTGTATCGCCATGAAGGAATCATAATTTTCGCTCCCCGAAAAAGTGCGGATTTTGGCCTGCCAGATTCCGGACATGATGAACTCTGTAGTGGCGCATAGGTGCGATGAACAAGCAATTGTTATATCCTCCTATTGGAGAAATGGTTACGTCCAGCAGCGTGACACTATATGGGCCATTTTCATGAAAATGGCCTATATATATCAGTTATTGGAAAGAGAAGAATTACCATGCTGTCAAAAATGGGCGACCGTCCTTATTATGAAATTATGGAGGGGCCACTTTGTGTGAAACCGTGGCAAGTATGGACTGCACCCTAAGTGTAATTTATTTCAGAAAACAGGAAATTTCACTTTGCCAATATTCTTTTAAATTTTCATGAAATATTTATGTTGATTCATAGTTGGGAATTTTCGCCAGTTAGGTTACACCTCAAGACCCTATCCATATCTGTTTAGGGGCCTTCAATATGGTAAGTTTATAAAATCCAGTGGTGCCATCTTAGCTTTCTAAGGGCATTTCACGTTTCCCTTAACACTACCCTTAGATCTACGCTGTGATTCGGCATGTATTTCACACGGCGCCATCTATCTAGAGGGAGATAATCCAGGTCGAAAGTTGTTCCCAAAGCATGACGTCAAATGTCGGCCCCATTTAAACGAGCCAATGAAATTATCTGTATTCAAATATTTCTCACACATGCAAACATGAGGCGCAAAATTGGGGGAGTCTACGCGGGACCAAAACGAAGTTGTGCAAATTAGCTATTTTATTTTTCACTCTATAGTGGAGCATGCTTCTTTGTTTATCTTGATAAACAAACGGCCTAACATATTTGAAAACAAAATAAAATCGGCGGCAGGCCACAGGAAAATGATATGCTTTTTATTTTGTGATGGGGGCACTCGAGGCCCACCATGGGATCTTTTCAATCAATCGCTTTCAGGAGGTGTGTCTTCATTGTATGAATGTGATTGCACCGATGTCGGATGTAACGGGGCCAGTCGGATGTGAGTCTGACCATTTGGGAAACGCCCTATTACACTCAGATAGCCCCCGTTACCGCATGGCCACGAGCAGAAGTTTCTACGTATGATCGTGCCATGCGTTCTGGTGATGAGTGGTGCATGGTCAAATCATTTATATCATAATTTCCAGGTATTCAGAAATGGTTTCTTCCCATTCTACTTCCAAAATATTCATGGAATGTTGCAAGCGTTTTCCCTGATCTTCATGAATCTACATATTAGGCCTACATATTATATACCAATATAAAGTTTGTGTTGATCACATCACAGTCACTGCAGCAGAATTGACTGCATCGACCGCAGAGGAATACATTGTATATCCAGTCACATGACCCAGAGAGGTCACTAGGCATCAAGATGATCTTGTACCACTGCTTGCTTTTTTACTATTACTGAACACATTCATAGTATTTCCCAGTTCCAGTTTGCCAAGTAGATGTATCTACCTCCCCATTCATTAATTGGCATCTGGCAGTATCCCTAACCTGATTGAATTTAAATTTTAAGGATATAAAATTGTTTATTTGCCATTTACATGTATGTGAAAAGGGCTTGTAGACAGACATAAACTGAACAATACTTTTCTGTTCCACAATAATCCACGAGTTATTGTTTTGTCACACTCACAACCAAGACCGGCTGGTAGCATATATGAAAACATTTTGCTAAATTACAAGCGTCTAGTCCGTCATTCATAATCCAGCCGTCGTCCATTAGAGAATATCCGCGTCCATAATCCAAAGACCTATTCCATATTCCACATAACAGTATTAGCACCAAATTCAAAAAGACAATCATAGTATACATAAAACATAGGCTTGTTTCCTGCAAGAGAGAAGCGGTCAACAGTTTTCAATGATGCCGGCAAGACATCATGATGTTCCAAAAATATCAAATCCGTATCGCTGATCAGTATTCTTAATCCATAATATTCGTTGTATAACCAAATATTTTCATTTATGTATTTGAATTCTGTCAGATTACATTGCAAAGATCATGTATTATCCGTAATTTATTTCTTCGGCAGAATTATATAAGAATGGAGAGATGTCAATTTTCATGATAATTAAAGACGACAGCCACTCCTGGTCAATTAGAATTTGACAATTACCACTCAAAGGTGAAAAAATACAAAGGTTTTTGAAATTCTCCAATTTACATTTAATAGAGGTTGAAGAATGATAGAAATGCCAGTATATCTACTCCACTTTGATTAATTTGAATTATGTTGTCTGCTAGAATCTTTTTAAAAGTTGATACCCCTTGCCCAGCTGAATTCAGATTTGCAAAACATCATCGCTTATCTTTCCTTGATTGTGACGTCAGGTCATACCAGCCGGGCGGAGACTGAACGTTACAAGTATTGATGACCGGCCAGTTGGTCTGATGTGACGCCACAAACCAGCATCAAACAAGGGTAGATAAGCTATGTGGATTTCATTTCTGAAATCGACCGCGCTTGAGCAACTTCGAAGCACTTTTCAAAAGCTACCACGTAACCAGGAGACAAAATACTTCAAATAAAACCAAATGAAGTAGTTAAGTTAATATTTCCATCATTAAATGGGCCATGAAGAATATAATACGAAGCTGCGCATCTGAAAACCCCTCGGTCGAAATTTACACCTGTCTACCTGTCTCTGAAAATTTTTGAAAGAGACAGGTAGAGAAATAAAGTACCTGTCTCTATTGACAGGTAGCCAATAATTTTGTTTTTGGTGTTCAAAATATATCTTCAAAAAAATTCATTCAAAACACCTGCTAATAAGTGCAAGTAAACAAGGTGTCATTAATTTATTAGTGTCTTGCAACATCTAAATTTGTCATTAATCTCAAATGTGACAATTTCAACGATTGCCATCTTAGCTTGCTAAGGGCATTTCACGTTTCACTTAACACTACCCTTAGATTCCCGCTGTGATTCAGCATGTATTTCACACGGCGTCATCTATCTAGAGGGAGATAATCGAGTTCGAAAGTTGTTCCCAAAGCATGAGGTCAAATGTCGGCCCCATTTAAACGAGCCAATGAAATTATCTGTATTCAAATATTTCTTAGACGTGGAGGGATGTCAATTTCACGAGGCGCGAGACTGGGGGAGTCTATGCGAGACCAAAACGAAGTTGTGCGAATTAGCTATTTTATTTCTGACTCTAGTGGAGCATGCTTCTTTGTTAAATCATATTACAAACGACCTAACATATTTGAAAAAAAAATAAAATCGGCGACAGACCACAGGAAAATGATATACTTTCTATTTTGTGATGGGGGCACTTCGAGGCCCACCATGGGATCGTTTCAATCGATCGCTTTCTGGAGGTGTGTCTTCGTTCTATGAATGTGATTGCACCGATGTCGGATGTAATCGGACCAGTCGGATGTGACCATTTGGGAAACGCCCTATTACACTCAGATAGCACCCGTTACCGCATGGCTACGAGCAGAAGTTTCTACGTATGATCGTGCCATGCATTCGGATGATGAACGATTGCATGTTCAGGTAATTCTTAAAGGTGACAGGTAAACATTTTGGTCACCTGTCTCGTATGACAGGTAAATTATTTTGAATATTTCGACCCCTGGGCCCTGGGTACATTCAAAATGTATTCAATTTGAACCAAGATGTCAGGAACACCAAGCAGTCAAGTCACAAATATACAGATTATCAAACATTTTGCAATTAGAAATGACCCCTAAGGTTTCCGTCCAATCAGAGATACCGGTATTCATTACATAAGTTTCTTGATGCGTCAATGATACATACCAAATTTTACATCGAGCATTTGAACGGTATCAAGCGTTCTGAGAACCCCAACATCTCGCCGTGTGGGGTCATCCGCCGAAGCTGCAGCAGTATTGAAAGCATAACTTTAGAGCAAACAGTAACGTCTGGAATAGATGATCAGGGGTCGAAATTTACACCTGTCTACCTGTCTCTGACAGGTAATTTTTGAAAGAGACAGGTCGAGAAATAAAGTACCTGTCTCTATTGACAGGTAGCCAATAATTGTGTTCAAAATATATCTTCAGAAAAATTCATTTAAACACTTATTAATAAGTGCAAGTAAACAAGGTGTCATTAATTTATTAGTGTCTTGCAACATCTAACTTTGTCATTAATCTCGAGTTACATGTATGTGACAATTTCAACGATTGCATGTTCAGGTAATTCTTAAAGGTGACAGGTAAACATTTTGGTCACCTGTCTCGTATGACAGGTAAAATATTTTGAATATTTCGACCCCTGATGATGTGGTACAGACAATAATGTCTGGAATAGATTATCTGGTACAGCCAATAACATCAGTCCCATGTTGGATTACTGCCAGATAGGTCAATCCCGTGTAGGATGGATAGGTCAGTACTTTGGGACTAATGCTACATAGGGCAGTCCAGTGAGAGATTACTGCTGGATAGGTCAGTCTCATGTGAGATTACTGCTGGATAGGCCAGTCCTGTGTAGGATTACTGCTGGATGGGCCCGTCCCATGGTTAATTACTGCTGGATACACCAGTCCCATGTGGGATTACTGCTGGATAGTCCAGTCCCAAGTGGGATTACTGCTGGATAGGCCAGTCCCGTCTGGGATTACTGCTGGATAGGCGAGTCTCGTATGGGATTACTGCTGGCTATAGGTCAGTCCCATATGGGATTACTGCTGCATAGGCAGTCCAGTGTGGGATTACTGCTACATACGGCAATCCCGTTTGGGGTTACTGTTGGGGAGGCCAGTCCCGTGTGGGATTACTGCTGGACAGGCTAATCCTGTGTGAGATTACAGTGGGATAGGTCAGTCCCATTTAAGATTATGGCTGCATAGGTCAATGCCGTGTGGGATTACTGAGCACTGCATATTGCAGTCCAGTGCGAGATTACTTCTGGATAGGTCAATCCCGTGTGAGATTCCCGTTGTATAGGCCAGTGCCGTTTGGGGTTACTGCTCCCATGTGGGATTACTGCTGCATAGGCCAGTCCCGTGTGGAATTACTGCTGGATAGGCCAGTCCAGTCTGGGATTACTGCTGGATAGGTCAGTCCCGTGTGGCATTACTGCTGGATAGGCCAGTGCTATTTGGGATTACTGCTGGATAGGTCAGTCCTGTGTGAGATTACTGCTGGATAGGCCAGTCCCGAATGGGATTACTGCTGGATAGACCAGTTCGGTCTGGGATTACTGCTGGATAGTTGAGTTCCGTATGGGATTACTGCTGGATAGGTCAGTCTCGTGTGGCATTACTGCTGGATAGGCCAATGCCATTTGGGAATACAGCTGGATAGGTCAGTCCCGTGTGGGATTACTGCTGGAGAATTGTGACCTAGGAAAACATGAAACATGTCCACCAAGTATTATAATCATCCCACGAAAGGTTCAACAAACTTTCCATGTACAGATCTACATGTAAATTTTTGTTTGCCCAACAAAACCTTATCAATGGAAAGATACAAAGTCTAAACTGCAATAATTAGGACAAAAATTCATATTTAAGGTCAAATAAATAGCAGATGCACATCGTCAAATCACATTGAACTTGGGTACCGTAGCAAGTGTGAAATCATCCAATGAAAACTGACAGCTTCAGAAAACTTTCCATGTACAGGTGTACATGTATATACATTATTATTGGCAGATTACTTAGACAAAACCCTCAAAATTTGAACAGAAATTAATATTTCATCTCCTAAATAGCACAGGTACATCTTCTAATCATAAGAAGTTACATGTGTACCAAGTTCCATAATCATTCAATGACAGCTGACAACTGCAGCAAACTGTGGTGTACAGATGTACATGTGCACTTCAGCTAAACGCAAAACTCTATCATGTGGTCATTTCCACATAAATGTTGCATGGGTGACAAATTTTCACTTTCCATCAGCATATTCAATTGTGATTTTTATTTAAGCTATATTAATCAAAGTTTTAAGAAAGCAGGTTTTTTGTCACCTGCAACTGTCAGGTTTTTAAAAATCTGCACTTGAATATGGGTAAAATTCTAAAACATTTTTTGCTAAAATGTATACCAAATTCATGATTTTCCTCCAGACATAGAAACTTAACTCAACAAAATGTTTCTTTGTTTTTTAAATACACCATCATGTCTAAGTTTCACAGTGAATACCATTTTACAATTAAAGTAATTATTTTCAAAATAATTGAAAACATTTACTGCATGGTGTAGGTGTCCCGTCTGTCACAAAACGGATGATTTTTTAAGTTTTTCTTGAGTAAAATAAATTCTAAGGAGGAATAAAAGCTAGTAACATTATTATTTATCTACCGTAACACGTACCTTCTAACCAGATGCAATTAATTATTTCATTCTTGGTCAAATACGCTGATAAAAATTTCAACTCCATATCTGTCCCGTCTGTCACAAAACACTTCAAAAAGCAGCCATAGATTATTGAGTTTTGCGTTCATATGGTCTCAAACCAAACACTGTTTAGTAATCTAGATGCAATGAACATTCTGATGAATGCACAAACCTATGCCTTGAAAAATTAAGTTTGCAATACAAAATACATACAAATGTGTAAATACATTAAATTGTGACAGACGGGACATGTGACAGACGGGACACTGAACTGATAACAGCGGATTTTGTGAAAATATGACCTAAAACCAAACAATGTGAAATAAACTAGTGCACAATGAACATCTTAATTGTAGCATTGATCTACATGATTAAAAAAAGTCTGGAAACAGGAAGATAATTTATAGGGCATGAGATAATGTCCCGTCTGTCACGATAAGTTGTCCCGTCTGTCACGTCACTAAGTGGCAAAAATCCATAATTAATCTTCTTCATAGAAAAAATGTTAACCCTAACTCTGATTACTTGATTAGTCCACTAACATTTGATTTACATGAAAAGTTGATTTTCATTTGAGAAGGAGATAGAAATCAATCTTGTCTATTCCTTTTTCAAATGCGTGGTCCCTGTTTGTCCTGTCTGTCACATTTGTCAATTCCAGTTGAAAAGAAAATATTATTAAATAATAATTATTTCATTGTTTCTGTCTTAAGTTAAAGTACAGCTAGTTCACTAACCACTGATAAGTTTTTGCTTAGATTTTTATTAAATTTAGTTTGGTAGAGAGTTGTGTTAACATCACAGGGTGGCTATCTTTTGTCCCGTCTGTCACGCTGGAAATGACCATTTGCCATAATTTGTAGAAATATTAATATTTCATCTCAAACATGTCAAAAATAGCACAGGTACATTCTCTAATCATAAGAAACATGTGTAGCAAGATTTGTAATCATCCAATGAGAGCTAACAACTGCAGCAAACTTACCCTGTATACATGCATATAGAGGCCTACATATATACATTTCATCTAAACAGAAAACTCATTCATTTGCCATAATTTGGAGAAAAATTAATATTTCTTCTCAAAAATAGCACAGGTACATCCTCTAATCATAAGAAACATGTGTACCAAGTTTCATAATCATTCAGTGACAGCTGACAACTGCAGCAAACTTACCATGCACATGTACATGTATACATGTAGAGGCCTACATGTACAATTTACCTAAACAGAAAACTCATTCATTTGCCATAATTTGGAGAAAACTTTATATTTCTTCTCAAAAATAGCACAGGTACATCCTCTTTATTACTCCTGTCGAACAACGACTATGTAATACATGTAATATTGTTGAAGATGAAATGCATTTTGTAATGTCCTGCAAAAAATGTGCAGATAGTCGATATGTACTATTTCAGTATGTGGTAAGAGAATATCCGGCTTTCATGAAATTAACAACTGCTGATAAATTTATTTTCATAATGTCATGCCGTGATAGACCAGTAATAATTAATACAGTGTGTTCAACACTCCTGAAATGGTACAGAAAGGATAGCTAGTGACTGTTCCCTACCAAAGCTATATTCACGTTCACATGTATATAGATAACATATGTTTCTGTTTTGCATTTCAGTATTTTACTGTTCTACTGAATACTCTTGTACTCTGCCATATCTGGTGTTCGTACAATAAAATCTTGAATCTTGAATCTAATCATAAGAAACTTGTGTACCAAGTTTCATAATCATCCAATGACAGCTGACAATTAACTTCAACAAACTTTCAGATGTACAAGTGCACTTCAGATAAACGCAAAACTCTATCATAGGGATTTTAACATTGGAGCACCACAGGGGTAGTACCCCCAGGTGGCATACCCACCCCCCATATTTTCACGGGGCGATGTAGGCCCGTAGGGACTAATGGTCCTGTCTTGTAGTCAGAATAAATTGAGCTGCAGCTCTGTGTCTTGCTAACACAGCAAAAGATAGAGTGCTTACACGACAAGAAAGAGGTCTGAAACTTCCTTCTTTAGAATGTCCAGGTTTCTGTGTTTTTAATGTTCGCGTATAGTTGCAGGTCTGATATGTTTAAGTTACATTTCCATTTATCTAATTTTATGCGTGTTTTCGTTCATTTTCCAGTGGCACTACTTTCGTGCTCAAAATATGTCGTCTGCTAAACCACAGATTTTGAGAGGCGCATGTTGAGTGATTTTGTGGGACTAACTCATTCTCATTAGAAAGCGTGTTTGGGCAGTAATTTAGTATTAAATAATACCAGTATAAGTGTAAATCATTGTAGAAAACAATGAGATATTTCACATTACCTGTATTCATTTACATTTTCATGAAATATGTGTGTTGAGTTACAGTTTGGAATTTTCGCCATTTAAGCTTACCCCTCAAGACCCTCTGCATTATCTTTTTATAGTAAGTTTCTAAAATCCAGTGGTGGTCAAATCATTTACGTAATAATTTCCGTGTATTCAGAAATGTTTTCTTTGAATTTTACTTCTGAAATATTCATGGAATGTTGCAAGCATTTCCCCCTGATCTACAGAAACAGCTCTGCATATCACAGTTTTGAAGCTGTAAGGTGACAGGGGAGATAACCAAATAGAACTGTAATATACTAGGGAGGAGGTTTGAAACAATATGATGCCATGAGAGGATGCATCCCAGCATAGTTCAGTCCGTCTAACCATGAGGATTTTACATTGTATCTCAATACTCATTTTTACCCCTCACCAATTTTAGCCATGGGGTATTGTCGTCTTGAACGTCCGTCTGTTCGTACGTCAGTACGTGAGTGAGATAGACAGAAAACGGTTCCACTGAAGACTTCCAAATTTGGTATGCTTATTTACCTAGTCAAGGACCAGAAGCCTATTGAATTGGGACCTGATTGGGTGGAAACCTTGGCGGCCATCTTTAATTTTATGCAAAATGGATAATGATCCATATCTCGGAAACCATCCAACTGTTCAATACGAAAGTTAGTATACATCATCGATACATCAAGCAACTTTCAATGAATTACCAAACCGGCTTTTCTGATTAGCTGGAAATTCTGGAGGCCATCTTTAATTTATGCAAAATCGATAATGATACATATCTCTGTTACCATTCAATTGTTTTATATGAAAGTTGGTATACATCATCGATGCATACAGATACTTTAAATCTGGACCTGATTGACTGAAAACCTTGGTGGCCATCTTTAATTTATGCAAAAACTTTAATAATATATATCTCTGATATCATTTAAGTGTTCTATAGCAAACTTGGTATACAGCATCGATGTATCAAGAGACTTGCAATGAATAACCACATCAGTTCCTCTGAGTGGAGAGAAGGATGGGCGGCCATCTTTACTTTATGCAAAATCATTAATGATCTCGTTCTCTGATACCGTTCAAGTGCTCGATGTAAAATTTGGTATACATCATCGATGCATACTTACGACAAATGACAGTTCTGGTTTCTCTGATTGGGCGGAAACCTTGGTGGCCATCTTTAATTTATGCAAAATCTGTAATGATGCATATCTCTGATACCATTTCAGTGTTCTATACGAAACTTGGTATACGGCATCAATGTATCAAGCGACTTTCAATTAATAACCACATCAGTTCCTCTGAGTGGCGGGAAAGATGAGCGGCCATCTTTAATTTATGCTAAATCATTAATGATCTCTATCTCTGATACCGTGTAAATGCTCGATGTAAAATTTGGTATACACCATTGATGCATCAAGAAACTTATGTAATGAAAACCGGTTTCTCTGATTGGACGGAAACCTTAAGGGGTCATTCCTAATTGCAAAATTTTTGATAATCTGTATTTTTGTGACTTGACTGCTTAGTGTTCCTGACATCTTGGTTCAGATTGAATACATTATGAATGTACCCAGGGACTAGGGGTTTTCAGATGCGCAGCTTCGTATTGTTATTTACTGCTGAATTTTTACAAATATTGGTAACATGCAGAGAAGACATTAATTATCATTTCATCAGGTTGGTTTCATAATAAATGTCTGTCCCAGCGTTTTTTTTTTAAATATATATATGTGTACAATTATACTAATGCACTAGAGATCCTTGTTGAGAGTGATGTGTCAGACTACAAGTATGGCTCTTCGCCATGAGATGGAACATCAAAGAGTTAGTGGAATTATTCCAACAGCCTATTTTACATTTAAATAGCCCCGTTTCAGTGCCTAAGGCTCTAGTTTTATTTTTTTCTAATTTTTCTAGATTTTTTTTTAATTTGCTAAACCAAAAACCTTATATCATTTCCAGGCAGGGGACACCGACACCGACACTGACACCGACGACATCCTCTTTCCCCCTCACAATATCTCCCCTTTACTTCTTAAGGCGAGATAATCAATGAATAATCTCCACTTAAAACAAGCTATTAAAATTGCATATTATTTGATCAACATAAAGATGACATGGGATACATGTACACCCTCCCAGCATGCCCAGGGAATGGGATGTCCCAAAGTCTTGAGGTATCAGGTGGAGGGCATCATGCAAGTAGGCAGTCTCCACTATTAGGATTCCTGCAGTAGCACTTATTACTGGTAGATTGTATGCATTTAATAAACATTGTATAGACATGTATACTTATTAGAATTAGGTATAGATATGAGCATTGGTTTTGTAAGTATGTCTTGATAACAGTTTGTGTATCCCATATTAACTCTGGAAGTTCACATTCATGGTGGTGGACAAGTTTCCACAACTGTTGCAAGACAAGAGCCACTGTCTGTTGTGGTTAAATTGTGCCTTCCTTGTCATTCCAGATATATATAATCTTTTATTGTTTATTTAGGTAAGTGTCCCTACTGCTAATTGAGCTGTCCTACTCTTAATTGAGATATGTCAATGTTAAATGAACAGGATAACTGGCAAACATGCCAGTCATTGGAATATTACTTGAACAATTGTAAAAATTGTATAATTTGTGATTGTTAGGAATCTCTAGTCTACGTGTGGAACTCACTATATAAAACCCTAATAGGTATACGTATTGTACAACATGAAAATAATTCAGTTAACTTTTAGAATTCATCTTGGTATGCGAGTATGCAGCGCCAAGGCAGCTAATAGATGTAAGATAGGTAACCCTTGTTCATATACATGTAGATAAGATAAGATAAGATAAGATAAGATAAGATACTTTATTTATTGTCGGTTTTCACAAACAGTAAAACATTAGCGCACTAAGGAGCTATTATCACCGACATTAAAGAAAGAACAAAATAAAAGGTAAAGACAGTAAAACAGAAGAAAACAAAAATCCAGTGATAAAAAGGCACCGACATTAAAGAAAGGAAAAAGAAATAAAAGACAATAAAAGAAGAACAATCCCAAAGGTAAAACATAAAAGAATCGTGAATAACTAGACAGAGATATACATATACATCAAAACATATCACAGACCTTTCCATTTGGCAATGGCACATTTAAAACTCTGAAGACTAGTTGCTTGCTGGATATATGTAGGAAGCTCATTCCATAACTTAGCGCCTTGATAAGATATGGTCATTAAATCATTTTTTGTTGTGCGGCACATTTGTTGGTCTAATTTCACGGTTTTCCGAAAATTGTATTGAGTTTGTTTAACCTTAAATAATTCTTGAATGTATTTTGGGCTAAGTCCGTGAATAGATTTGTATACTTCCGTTACAAGCAGTTTTTGACGAAGAATAAAAAGAGATGGCAGATTTGCTCTTAAAAGTAGTTCTTCGTATGAAGATAAGTAATCACTAAAAACTAAGCGTAGTCCACGTTCCTGAATCTTTTCCAACTTCTTGGCGTCAGTTTTACTGCAGTTGTGCCAAACAAGACTGCAGTAAGTAAAATGAGAATGAATAAAAGCCCTAAAAATACACATCTTGACATTAACATTTAAAATCCTAGAAAGTCGTTTCAAGGCGTTTAATTGACGGCCTGCCTTCTTGCACACTTCAGATATGTGATGGCCAAAATTCATACATTTGTCTACGTCTACACCCAATAGTCTAACGTGGTTTAAACTGGGTAAGACTTCCCCTTCAAGATGTAAATCTGCGTCCTCTTTGGTACCTGCCACAAAGAATTGGAACTTGGAAGGGTTAGCCTGCATGTGATTAGATTGAAACCAGCTGATGCAGTTGTGTGCATCAATCGTTAAGCGCTCTATAACTTCTTTGAGGGATTTGGCAATTACACTTAAAGTATTATCATCAGCGTAGTTCACTAAGTTTGAAAATTTTATAAAATAAAAAAGGTCATTTATGAAAATATTGAATAAAATAGGTCCAAGGACGGACCCTTGAGGCACCCCATGAATGATACTATGCCAGGCACTGACTGTACTTCCCAGTTTGACACGCTGAAATCGGTCTTTCAAGTAGCTCCGAAGTAATGAAACACTACTTTCCTGCATGCCATAAGCTGCTAGATTGCTACTATACATTTAGTTTCTGTAATAACTAGAAGTGCTGTATAATTGTGTCTATATTGGAATTAATTAAAGTCAAAGTTAGTTAACTAGATTAGGGTAAATAAAGCTGGGTTGTGTATATACTTAACGTGGACTACGTGATAACCAGAGATCAACCTGGTTATAAATCTCTCTCACAATACAGTGATCGCAATAAAAAAAATCCAGGAGAGTGATTTACAGCTCTCTCGAATTTTACAAACAAGAGAGACTGTTGTGGCATTTAAATATTTCCAATTTAACACACTTAAAAACAAGTTACTTTTGCTATTTTGCTACATGTACGGCATTGGCTTCGACATTGCTGATTCCTGTGGCTAATTGAGGGGATGGAGTAGGTGATCACAAGAACTGACATTCAGTGTTGCAAGTACTGGAGAAATTTCAAGGAAAATAGGGGGCTTTTGGTCATAGTAGAGGATGCCTACCATATTATATGTCAATTTGGATATATTGTATTCCGACATAGACTTAGAAATAGATATAGAATTTGGCAGGGAAATGACCTTATCCACCCGAAGAAGCCAGACCGGAAAAAGGTAAGGTAAGATACATGTATATGCAATTTAACCACTTGTCGTTCTGTTCGAGATGAATTTAAGAGAGCGTGGTTGGCAACCGCATCGCCTTGAGTGTCCACCCTTCTCCTATCCCCCCCTCCTCGGCAAATTAACATAAATTAGCAATGATTTAGTCAATGTGACCCGAGTGTGAAAATTCAGGTTATACTTCTCATAAATACTGAATAATTAATATTTTTAAACGTGAAAGCTTGTATCTTGTAGCCAGATGACATTTCATTTGGAAATGTGACTAACATATACGGTACAAATTAACCAAGAGTAGCTATGACTATAATGAGGTCCAGCAAGGTTGGGGGAGGTGGGGGGGGGAGGGGGGTTGGTAGGGCTGGTGGTAGTGGTTTCTGAGAGGGCATGAGGAAAATAAAACATTTAAAGAAGATGAGAAATTAAATTTTCTGAAGAATGCATAAAAATAATCTGAAACTGATGAGACTCAAACGTTCGCAGAGACTCGGTAACACTAACAAGCATGCTTTATGACGATATCCACCCCTCCCCCCCAAAAAGAATAATAATAAAACAACAACAACAACAACTATTAACTATGTGATCAGAGAAACCTTTAAACTGTCCTTTTGATGGGAATGGGATTTTAACCCGATATACATACCTGGTTACATTTGGGATTATTTGTCCTTGGCCTGGTGTCTCATGCAAATGTTGAACCCGCAGACCTGTTTTTCATTATTATGGTGTTGTTGTTGATTTGACTGGTTCATTGAATTCGCCCTGAAGCTCAACTCGCATCCAGTCTCATGCACTCATCCGTATTGATCTGGAAATCTTGAAGCTTCATATCTGACAGAATCAGACCTCATTTTTAGCATTGAACACCTCACTGTCATGACAACAAATACGTTTTTCGCTGTTTTACGAGTCCAAACTTCCCAGCTTGCCTGTGCTGTGTCGTCTGCTTACCTACAGCGCCCCCTATTGGCATTGGGAGTTGTCCCCCCGCTGATCTGTGTAATTCATGTCGAGTTGACTATAACATTGAATTGAATTGAATTGGTTGGAATGGGAGACGCCCCTCGTCCCAAATGTGTCTCATTATATCAGTGACAATGGTGTTTCCACAGTGTCAGTAATGCATACTGTAAGAATACTGAAATATTACAGTACTGAAACAGTACTGAAATCGTGCAGTACTGAAAAAATACAAAAACATTACAGTACTGTTTCAGTACTGAAACAGTACTGAAATCGTACAGTACTGAAAAAGTACAGAAACATTACAGTACTGTTTCAGTACTGAAACAGTACTGTTATATTTCAGTACTGTTACAGTACTGTTATATATCAGTACTGTTTTGGTACTGTTCTATTTCAGTACTGTTTCTGTACAGTTTCAGTACTGTAATGTTTCAGTACTGTTTCAGTACTGAATTGCTACTGTTATATAACAGTACTGTTTCAGTACTGTTCTATTTCAGTACTGTTTCAGTACTTTGGTAGAAATGTACTGAAACAGTACTGACGCTATTTTTGCTGTGTATGAGAAACAGTTGTACTGATAGTTTGACCGTGTTTAAATAAAGATTATTATTATTATTATTCAAATTTTAATTATAATCGCTTGCATTGAACTCCCTCAACTTGAGAGGAAGTCATTCAACTTGAGGGAAATTGTCCAGTTAAGTGCTTGAGTGGGATGAATTTACAATTTCATTCGAGTTTTTTTTTAGAGAGTGGTATGAAGGAAGTGGGAATTATCGAGAAGCTGTGCGATTGGCTAATACGGCATCTTGTTGCGTAATTGCTACCTTGGTGGTATTTTGCAACTTCCGAGCCAACCACCTTACATGTGGTACATAGATGTGGCAGAATAATACCACAGCGATGTTTGCCTAACATTTCGATTGCTTTTGCATAATATCTCTGTTGACCGAGCGTTAAAAAGAATGAACTGGATATTCTTTTCCCCGTTATATGGTCAGTGTATATGAAAAGTAGTTCTCTTATTTGCAAAACTGTATTTGTTGTATCGGATTCATACTGAACGGTGTGTGCGTGGGTTTGTCTCTACACGTCATAACAACGCCATAAAGAAAGGTGATCTTCCGTTATTGTGGGCAGGGGTAAAGTAGAGTGAGCCTGTCAAACTGTGCATGCGCTTTGGGGCCTTGAAGTTCCCTCTGTGCAGGGTGGTTTCCATTTGTACGCAAACTTCGGAATGCTGAGTAAGACAAGATAGATCAGAGCTTTTGGATAACTTGTTTTGGAAATAAAGGAAATGGAATTTCTTTGGTGTCAGCTCTTGTTTTTGGACCTGCAACATGAACATATTTAGAAAATAAATAAATAAAAAAATAAACTGGGATGTATTAAACATTTAATACACTAACGTTATCAACTGAATTTCAAACTTCAATGTTAATAACATACATTGAACCAGCCACAGCCTAGCTATTCTGCCGTCATATGACAAAAGGAAGCAAGTGACATTTGGTAAAAAAATGAGATATCTATTTGGCTGAAGAGAGGGAAGTAAGTCACACATGTTGGCATAACATCGTGGTGAATACGCTGTCCTTTTCGGCTGTAACGAAATGGCAAAAGGAAACAAGGCATCACATTCACTTCGATTTCAGAGACAAAAGGAAGCAAGTCATTTGGCCAATAGCAGCGACCGACACCGACAATAAGAGCCAATCAGCTTTCGTCTACTGTAGCTGCTGCGATCAAGTGGTTCAGTGCATCACAGCTACATCACATTGAAATGGATAAACTAACATTTCGTCAGTTCTCCAGTCGTTACGTGAAAACTAAGTTATCTATTCAAGACATCAGAATTATTGCTGTTTTATC
The DNA here is from genome assembly GCA_036873755.1 of Hanleya hanleyi. NCBI lineage: Eukaryota > Metazoa > Mollusca > Polyplacophora > Lepidopleurida > Hanleyidae > Hanleya > Hanleya hanleyi. Next base: position 22,609 of record JAVTVY010052555.1, read on the forward strand.
TGAATGTTTGTGAAATATATCCGAACTGGATAAACCTGTATACAAACACCGATTGAGTGTTGAAAACTGAGACCCGAATGAATTCATCTGTGTTGTTTATCGTTTTTCGCTAGTATAAATTTAGGTAAATTTAATGGATACTGCACAGTGAATTGTGATTAAACGGTGGGAAATGCTTCAAGTTTGTTGAAAAAAAAAAATAATGTTGTCATGGTGAAATTTAGTCCAAGATTCAGACCCAACGATATCCAACATTATGTTGGGATTTTGTCTACAAAGTCCAAAAATTAAATATAGACGGTCCCCCCTCCCTCCTCCCTGTGAACTACCCAGATACCCCCGGTCAGATAGGGTTAACTCTGCGCATATTGTAAAACCGTGTAGAGTATTCAAAATGATACTAAAAACAAATGCATGCCCATTTCATGTATTTACTTCCTTTTGCCATTGACTTATCATTCAACCCAAGAGTTTGAAATACAGCGACAGAAGGACGCAAGTGACGTGGGAGATACTTATCCTGATAAATATATATTATTTCAAACCTAGAACTGACCTGTATTTAAGTTTTAGAATCGTTTCAAGCTGTGACTATTGTATCGGAAGGGCATTATTCAAATGTATTTTCCATCAACATATCGAAATGCTCATTTTGTTACTTGCTTCCTCTTGTCATATGACGGCAGTATTAACTTGAAATTAAATGTCTTTTACTTATTTGTAAGTTTATAACTGGTACTTAGCTTGTTTCATTGTTGAAAGACTGTAAATAACTTGCAGGGCTGCAATATTATTAGGTATATAACTAGTTATCAATTTGTAATTTAAGATCTTAAAATTACTTGTTATTTATTAACTTATAATTAACTTGTTTCACTGTTGAAAGATTTGAAATAACTTGTATTGCTGCAATATTATGAGGTAAATAACTTGTAATTAAAGGGTAAAGTTTTGAAAGTCGTGTAACAGGAAATTGTCTCTTATTGGGTGAAATCTAATTGAATAAAGTCATACATTCCATGAAGAATATCACCATAACATGTTGGACATGCTGGTAGGTATATATATAAGACTACCAACAGAAGTACATACATATTAAACACACAATATTGAAAAGCAGTTAAGAAAATTCTGTATAGTGTGTGCTACAACAAAGACTATGTTAGATATGGAAATTGTTCTGGGAAGTATTTTAAATTATGTTTTTTAACTTTAATAACTTGTAATTAACTTGTTTCACCGTTGAAAGACTGTAGATAACTTGCAGGGCTGCAATATTATTAGGTATATAACTAGTTATTAATTTGTAATTTGATATCTTGCAATTACTTGTTATTTATTAACTTATAATTAACTTGTTTTACTGTTGAATAATTTTAAATAACTTATATTGCTGCAATATTATTAAGCAAATAACTTGTAATTAAAGGACAACGTTTTGAAAGTCGTGTAACAGGAAATTGTCTCTTATTGGGTGAAATCTAATTGAATAAAGTCATACATCCCATAGAGAATATCACCATAACAAGTTTGACATGCTGATATGTATATACAGAAATAAAACTCCACAAAACAATTGTTCTTAAGACTACCAACAAAAGTACATAAATATTAAACACACAATATTGAAAATCAGTTAAAACAATTCTGAAGATATATTTTTGTCATTTTCAAAATGATAGTTTAACAGTATTTTCGTTATTTTGGGATTACACAATCTTAGAATAGCACGGATTCTAGTGCTGAAAAATTGGTCGAGTCCCGTGCGGGATTCGAACCTGCGACCCGAGAGTCAGGCACCAAATCCTCAGGACTGTGTGTCGACGATCTAAATCACTCGACCAACGGGCCTACCACAAAAATAGGAGGTAGCAGGCCGGTTGTCTTGAAAGCGAACGTATCAAGTGCCCCTCTGGAGATCGTACTGACACCGCTCCCGCTCGCCGAGTGGTTTATAGCCGACATACAGTTCTGGCGATTAGGTGTCTGACTCTGGGATCGCAGGTTCGAATCCCGCACGGGACTCGACCAATTGTTCAGCATTAGAATCTGAGATAGTGTAATCCCAAAATAATGCAGAAAATTCTGTATGGTATGTGCTACAACAAAGACTATGTTAGATATGAAAGTTGTTTTGGGAAGTATTTTAAAATATTTTTTTTACTTTATCAGTAATTGTCTAGTCTAGAAATTTTGTGTGAACAGAGCCTACCTGACATGTGGCAAGGCTTTGGTGTAAGACCTCCCATTGAAAAGGTAATATCCTGGACAAAAGACTGACAATACAACTTGCAGCAGATCCTTTGTCAATTATATTTCGTGTGTCTTACACAGTAGTATAGACAGTGGGGGTACGAGAACAGCTCCTAAGGGGAGCGAGCAGACAGCGTGGGGGTGCCTAGAGGAATCTACGCCGGGGGTCAAAAAATGCAAAACCGGTGTGTCACGTCTCACTGAGTCCCGTCACCGGCTTCGTGGCCTGTGACGTATTCCTGTACACATGGCTTCTTGGCCATGTGACGGTTTTTTTATCAAAGTATTTATTCGGGACTCAATTGCTCTTAATAACTCTCCTCCGTGGCATCCTAGAAAATTCGAAATGAATTTTTGTGAGAAGAGCTTGGAACAAGCGTTCCAAGAGCAGTCAGGTAGGGATCGAACCCCCTTTTGTGAGACGTGACTGGAAGACACGATTAACATTTCGCAAGGCCTACCTAGGCTGTCTTCCCGGACGGTAATAAGGCCTCTAAATAACACATTTATACCTCCCAAAATTACCTTCGGATTTTCGAGCCAGTTGATGTTGAGTTAATAGCCAGTTTGATGTGGAGTGGATAAGATCCAATATAGGACTGATCAGCCCCGTATATCGGTTAAATAGATCTCCGCATATAGCGATCTTCAACATGTTTTAACGTAATGGACGACGTGTTATGCAATCCCAGCCTTAGCTATCGTTTGTGAGTCACAGCGATATGTAGGTCGCCAGGTGTGAAGGTACATATAACAGCTCGACCCAAATATTCAAGCCTGATAGATCAACACAGAAAACTAGGGCAGAGCCTTCATTCACAAACAGAAGGCTTGAGCAAATACAGTGTTAGTAGAGAACAAACACACCTAAAGCTTATTGAGAGAAGTATATTTACACATTCAATAGCTGCACGCAGTGTTATAGTATCGTGGGTAAGAGGCGATATAAAGCGCCTACTTCAATATATCGGCAGGAGGATTCCTTGCTTAATTTTTACACATTCAATAGCCGCACGCAGTGTTATAGTATGGTGGGTAAGAGGCGATATAAAGCGCCTACTTCAATATATCGGCAGGGAGGATTCCTTGCTTAATCAGCAAGTCTTTTGTGGCTAAGTCTAGGCCGACGTCGGCAATAAGCATTCCTACGTCATAGACGGTGAAATCCAACTTGGGGGCAGGGCCTTTCCAAACAATTTTGCCCAGACGAGCATAACCTATCGCTAAGCCGCTAATGACAGCGGCATGATAGGCCATGTTGGCTAGCATTTTACCATCGATCGACGACATGTCTTATTGCAGTGTCAGCCCCATGTTCAATTCACTTCGCCCACTGGAAAATTTCCTCTCTCCTCGTGCAAAGATCACATCCGGCCAAGGATACACCATCAAGGCAGGTCAGGCATCGCTGGCGATGGTAGCGGAGATCTCCGGGCTCTCCCCTGGTTGAGCTATAACCCACACTGAAGAAATCATCTATCATTTCCATAGTTATGGGCGGGTATATTTTGGTAACTCGTTTGGGGAGTCGAGCGGGAACCGGCACCTTTTCGTCAATCTTCAACGATTGCTCGTCTGCATTGGAATTGGCTGGCTTTTCCATTGGATTGGGTCTGGTACAGGTTGTGAGAAATGTACATGGCTTTAACATGATATACTAATGCGCCGAAAAGTAGCAGGGGCTGCGCATGGCGCCTTTAATAATCCGCCTGTAGAAAGCAGTTTATCGTGATTCTATCTCGATTGCCCTGGCAAACTGTTTCCTTGCTTCCTCCCTGCCTTGCTTCAGAAGTGCGTTTTTTTCTTCCTGGCTGATATGGGATGCTTTCAACGATTTAGCCCTGATCGCGTTCTTCATTGCATCATATTTAGTTTTCTCCGCTACGATGTGACGGAACTCGCTATCAGAGATCTTGTTATCCACAAGTGCTTGCGAGATAGCATCTGCGATGGAATCCAACTTTAATGACGCTAGGACGCGAATTTCATCGTGTTTTTTAGCTTTGACAGCCAAGTGTCTAGATATGAATTTGCAGGCTATTCCTGCCAAACCACTCGAAAGTGCCGAGACCTCAAGCGCCACAACAACGGGTGCGGCAATTATAGTCGACAAGAGGGCGACCCCAGTCGCGCCGAGGCCCAAAGCCACTGTGGCAAGCGCAGCGTCAACGCCATCTAGAGCATTCACCGCTTTGCGGTATTTTTTGTACAAACTCGACCGAGAATCACGATCTTGGGAGAGTTCATGTTGGATATCACAGATATGCTTTAGCCTGTAGTCATGCGCGGATTCGGCCTCGTCCAATGTTGGATATAGTCCCATGATAAATCTATATGCTGTTGTCAAGAATATCTAACTCGACGTTATCCAAGGGGCGGTTGAACACCTTGAGAGATTTTAAGCCGACGCCTTCAGCTAGGAAAATGTTGCCCACTGTCACATCGTTCCCTACTTTTGTAGTTATGCCCTCTAACGACAGATGCACGACAGGCTTATTAACTGCGCTGAGAGCAAAGAAAATCCGCAACTCCAGATCAGCGTGCTTATCCAGCCACTTGATCTGGAGATCTGGTAGTATGTCCACGAATCTATCGGGAGCGGGAGCGGGCGGTAACAGTATTGCAGCAACGATAGTTGAGTCTGAAGGAAGAGTGGTCAGGGCGGGGAACGACGTATTTATTACCAGAGCTCCTCGAGGATCAGTGCTTCTCAAATAGAATTTCCAGTCCTGGAGGTGTATTTTGACGTTGTTTTCAATCGGACTGTAGGACAGGAATGCCGTACCTCGATTGAAAACCTTTCTCACAAACCCGGCTTTATCGACATGTACTCCCGATTCGACCACATTAAGGTCAATGAGACAGCCCACATTGTCACTTTCGGCGAGAGTCCATTGTCCTTTTTCCGTTTAACGAGGCTATATCTCACGTGCGTCCGCGTGTTTCCCGTGTTAATATCTTCAAGGTCTTTGAAACTTACATCCGTGTTTTTTCCTGGCGTAAGCTTCTTTCGATGGTATAAGCCGTTTCTGAACTGAAAGTCGTATAGGCGGTCAT
>JAVTVY010052556.1:0-26951 GCA_036873755.1 Hanleya hanleyi
GTTACTTTACAATGTTGACCATGTGTTTATATGTCTGCGATTGGTGGACAGACGTGAACAACAATCTGCCTTTTCCGAATTAAATAATGGTTTGCCTCGGTACACTGCTAGGTGCACTGACTCCGAGCGAAAATTAATTGTGGATCGTATTTTTCTCTCTCCAGTCTAGGCCTACATCATGGGAAACATTTTTATGTCCCACTTGGAATATTGCTCGGCTGTATTGAGATTTAGGTCTAAATATGTTACCGTAAAGCATTGACTATTAAAATTACCAATTTTTACCTGTGGTCTAGGGTCAGAGCTCCCTCGTCCGTCCTATACATCACTGCACAAAACAGTCCCCAACTGCTAGAAATGATGACGATCGCTTTGTTCTGTATGGTTGTACAACAAATATAGCAATGGGTTTCGTACAGGCCCAGACTCTGTGGCAGGGGAACTTTCTCTAACAGACTCCCTTCCAATGTTAACACGTCCAGAGAACAGTGTGTGGAATTGAGCACAAACAATACATGATCGGGATGCCCTGGAAAGAGGTCTGGGCCCGGGGCCACAACAGTAAGACCAGTACATCGTCCTCGAAGATTGACAGAACCTTTCAATATCAAACTTGTAGAGACGAATAGTATTGTTTTATCCTCCGTTGTGACAGCCAGAAACTCGTCATCGTTATCAAGGTGTACAAAGGCGACGTCTTGAGGTCGGGCACCTTGTTTCTCCTCAGTCCCGAATTTGATTGCCGATGGTTTTTTGTAACCTATAGGCTCCTCGAAGCAAACATTTTTCTCCAAACATCTGTTGTTGTTGTCAATGATATAAATGTCACCATTGGTACCAAATGTAACTCCACGTAACCATGGCGGAATCCTGCATGTCATCGTTTCAAGTGTGTTCGGTCTTTTTTATCAGGGAAACGGGTCACAAGAAAACATATACAAAGTAGCCCTACACTATGTACTTTCCAGGCTTGGAGCAAATGGCATTGCAAATTATACGATCGTTACCAAATACGACACAGGTATGTATAGAAGAGAATATAAAACCTGACTCCGAGATATCAGAAGATAGACGTATATCCAACTCGGTTATTTACGATGGTCTCTCAGGTTATCTATATACTAATATATTACAACGTATTTCAAATGCTCTCGAACACGACTACTCTACATATTGACATACCGATACCGTATATTAATACCCAACTAATTAGACTGTTAGATTGGACAATCTAAACTAGTGACTTGCCTTCTTACTGAATCTCGACGACATATAGTATTTTAATGCCAAATTATAAACTTCACGCTTGATGTAGTGGTACCCATGACTACATTAGTGGTGAATAAAACTTAGTCAACTGCGATATTATTCACAGTTTCTGATTTATTCCAAACAATTCTTTGCTGTATAGTACAATGATGTTCATTTTATCCCATATTACTGTATATTTAGATGAATTATGTATTTGCAAAGAGTGTTATCATTTGAATCGACGCAGATGGTAGATAAACTGAAACAGGGGATCGCTATTGGTCATGAAATAAGTTGTAGCAGATTTGTCGGATAATGTTGAAGTCTCGAGCCTAACCTAAACGATGGCAGCAAGTCGTATTTGCAAATATATGTATCCAACAATAGGTAAGAAAGCTAGTACGGGTGACACTGGAGTAAAGAATTCACCGCTCCAATGATTCTTTTTATCGTGAACACGCTCCCCGTCTCATCTTTTAGGTAAACGAACAGTCTCAGATAATAAATCTTATAACATAAACCATCTTCGAGATCGCCTGAACATTTACTATTGGTTAATGTCTGGAGATGGACAAAGGCATGGAGCATATACCTCTGGCTTAATAGTAACGCTTATGGATGCACCCGGGTATTGCAAACCGTTTCAGTATTTAATCGATTATTCCACATATGTTGAAAAGTTTTGTACATTTGTACAAAAGAATTCCACTTATGTGTAGAAAAGAGTTTTTACACATTTGTGCAAAAGTTTTACACATATGTGGAAAAGTTTTATACATATGTGGAAAAGTTTTTCACTTATGTTAAATAAATTAACTTTTTCACATATGTCTAAAACTTTTCAACATATGTGGAAGAAATGCGCACTTTTATACATATGTGTAATTCTTTCACACATATGTTGAAATCTTTCGACATATGTGCAAAAGTATTTGACGTAGGTCAAATAACCGATTAAGTAATGAAACGGCTTGCCATACCTGAAGAGCAATGCTTTAGAATATTATCGAAGGAAGCGGCAGCTTAAGTTTACAAATTCAGCTTTAATATAAAATCAATCGGGTGAATTGAAATCCTTCAAACGCTTCCTCCTCCACTGTGTGTATGTCGATATATAATCTAAGTTCATCATATTAAATGTCGCTCCCATGAAGTTGAGTATTTTTAATGAACCACAGTTTCCGGCTTGGAGCGGCGCTAAAGGATTGATCAATCATCTAAGGTCATCCGATGTGACCTTAATACGGGAATTTAAGATCCTATAGCGATATAAACAAAGGGGAGTGCTCATAGAGCATACATCTCTCCCTCTGCTCTCTCAGTGTTATTTATTATTTAATTATTTATTTTAAAATTTAGCGCTTGAAAAGACCTTAAATGAACTAAGAAATGTACCGTGGAATTTAAATAAAACAATTTCAATCAATCAAAAAGCGTATGTCATTTCGCCCCTCTGTTGTCAATAGAAGATAGCTACTTTTTTTCTTCCTGTATTTTTGATATACATGATTGAGTAGAGAGTATATGACACAGTGAGAATTATATATATAAAGCAGGAATGCGCATTGTAGGTGTGAAAGAAAGCATTACAAGAACAGCTTTTACATTCAAACCAAATCGAACAATGCCCACGACATCCACGGGCAGTTAGGGTGAAGCCTGCCACCCTATACCCTGATACGCCGTTGGCACAATGTTACAGGCACAGCTCTCTATAGGATCACAAATTTCTTGAATCCCTAGTTTTTTTCTGGACGGCGCACGGTGTAATCGACGAGAACATTGTAACAACCACCAAGACATTTCACGAGAATAATATGAATCAAAACAGTTTATGTACAGTTAATAAATCCGTACAGCTTCATCCTTAAATATATAGACTTTAATTCCTACTCCTAACTAAAAACTTTTGTATATATCTTCTCTCCTTCACTCGTTAATCCTCGCGTACATAATATCTGTTTATGTTACATGAATGTTAAAATATCATATGAATACGCACGAACAGTACGATTAATGTAATATCAGCAATGTATATTTCAATATGTGAGAATAAATGCATTGTGATGATGGGCCGCGAAATCCGTATGAGAAGCGGTCCGTATTCCACAATTCCAATCAAAAGCATTGTTGGCAGTTAATACTCTTTTCAAACCTGTATCTTCGTCTTTGGTGCTTTCTCGTATATATATGTTGGCATATACTCTCTACTCCAAGCACCCTGTGCAATGCGTTAAAACTAAACGCTATATAGACGACCTTCTAGTTGTAGATAATCACCATATAAATGACGAACTGAAGGATATATATCCACCTTCATTGGATTTGAAAGGAAACTACAGATAGCCCTAAAAGCACGTCATATTTAGACCCATGTCTAGAAGAGATGATTACAATCTCGACATCGTAAACTATCCCTTTCTGGACAGTTGTATTCCAGTGGGACCTGCATATGACGTATACATATCTCACCGGTAGTAGCATTTGCTAGATCCCGGGACGATTTTAATCAACGTCACAAAACATTATTGCAGAAACAGAAAATATGGCTATACCACCAAGCACCTTCACTCAAAGTTTCTCAAATTTGATGATACTTATCGCATGCCGATAGCAAAATACGAGCGTAGTGTGCAATATTGATGGCGTTACGGTTCGTAACTTGTGTCTAATTACCCTTAACCCGTGGCACAGGCCCGCAAAACAAGAGATTTGTCGGGGGGGGGGGGTGGTATTAGGGTGAAGTGTCGAAATATGGGGTCTCTATATATAACCCCATGCTTTATATGAATCAACATAAAGGTGAGAAACGGGCTTTGGGTGAATCGAGAAATAAACGGTTTACCGCCAAACAAAATACATCAGCATATTCTACAAGTACCGTATCACTTTATATATAGAGACCCCATATTTCGACACTTCACCCTCTTGTTTTGCGGGCCTGTGCCCGGGGCTAGGGGCCGTAGATGAATTCATGCATTTCAATATTGTCATGGTATTCAGTGCGCGAGAGCGTAACTGGGATACACCATACTCCAGATAACGACTACAACGAAAATCATATGGATTAAGAATACTGATAAGCGATACGGATTTGGTATTTTTTGGAACATCATGATGTCTTGCCGATATCATTGGAAACTGTTGACCGCTTCTCTCTTGCAGGAAACTACAATAATTTTTTTTTTAATTTGGTACTAATGCTGTTATATGAAATTAGGTCTTGCATTATGGACCCGGAAATTCTCTGATGGAGGACGGTTGAATATTGCATGACGGTCTAGACGTTTGTAATCATAATATCTGGCAGTGAATAAAGGGACAAGAATTAAATAAGAAGGAACATACGTTAGTACTCTTTTTGTTTACAGTTAGATGTTAGAAGAAAATTTTAAACAGAGAATAATGTCATTGTTTGTATAGATATTGTTTGCGGCATATAAATTACTTCTGAGGCGTTTATTATCTTTATATGGGATTAATATACGAGATTTGAGAGCTCGTAAACAAGGGTAGATACTATCAGTTTCTAATGTATAGTCAAAAAATATACAAAGTAATCCAGGAGAACGTCTTACACGTTATGCATGTATTGAGTCATTCACAATCATCAACCAGACAAGCAACCACCATTATAAAACAAGCTGCCTAAAACCACGAACACGATGCTAAAACGCAAAAAATATGCACAACGGCTGTTTTGGGAATTAACTAGCGTAACTAAGCAGTAAATTTCCATACATGGACAACAGAGATGTATACCTACACTATTACCCACATTTCCCCAAGGATGGTATAACCAGTGAATTATTCATGGCGCTCTCTCTATGTTGGCTTTTAAATATGTTTAAATGTCATGTTCGTACGACCGCAATTGACTAGGCAATGAAAATAGAGTTTACCTTTACAGTAACAGTCGTGACAGAACGTGATAAACAACCATTCCACGCGCGAATATATTTATTTTATTGTAAAATGAGGAGTTTTATATTACTGGGTGTTTGTAAAAGTCCCATTTCAGTCGTATTAAAAGTTCAATGAACTCATTAGCCTATTGAGATTACTAAGTATAATGATATTAGTATATTGCGTTTTGTATAATTATTACAACCAATAGAAAACACATGAGCGTACGATTAGCCCTTCTCCAGAAATCTCCTGTGTCACTTGGTAAGGTATGCACTCGTAGACTTTTTCGTAGATATCGATTTGGAAATATATATTAGGGGTATGTCAGCACATAAATATTGACAATGCAAAATCGTTTGAGGTCTATGTACATGAAGCGCCTCAAAACAATGGCGTTAAGGTGACAATGAAAGTTCTATAAAATTTGCTGGTCATCGAAATTTCTCTAGCCCAGGGTAGATACCCCCAGTAGTTAATATACATACGAACATGGCACCAGTCCACTATTAATTCCGTTACTTGTTATGTATTAGCGTTAAAAATCGGCAAAAATCCAGAAAATTCACAATGCATAAATCCACCTGGCATGTCAATATTTACCTTGTGGGACATTACCAGTGGAAGTCTTGACAGATGTTGACCATGGAAATTTCAAATTCCCGCCATTGACAGCTGATTGGTGCTACAGAATGTCATTCAATTTGTAAACAGGGAGCCTTCTCACCCTTCACTGATCATGTCTCCATCCACCATCTGCAAGTTGAAATATCAGATGTATCAGAAATGCTGAAAAATCGCAGCTCATAAAATCTATAAAGATCTGCTCTCAAATTTCTAAACAATGTAGGTCGTGGGCACTGAACCGGAAGTGATTAATTGTAGTCTGATGCCTGTCAGGAATGGAACCATTGTTAAAATAAGGAATGCTCTCATCTGAACAAACCATACCCATCCCCAAACTATCTTGAGAAGGCACAGATAAAACTATGAACAGATATAGATTTTACAGCCTATATACCAAGGGTACCCCCTTTATGTTTCCCCTCGATTTGCCCCATATGCCTTAAGACTGAGGTACAAGTAAAAAGTACAATATCTCACTAACCTGTACATATTTTTCCATCTGGTAAAAAGCACCAAGTCGACAATCCTTCTGCCTATAAAAAGAAGTATAAAGCATTAACTAGATATGTTAAACACTATTTTAAATTATTTTTTTATTATTTTAATTCATTTTTTATGAAATTTTTCAAATTAAAATTTAAAAATAAAGAAAAATTAAATTCAAAATGTGACAAAACATACTTTATTTACAAGCTGCTCATTTAGACTACATTTGGTAAACATTTCCTTCATGGCAGTGGTTAACTTCCCCATGTAATCAGTGGGTCATCCCAGTAATCTATCAAATGTGATTAAAATTTGATGTTGATACAAAGATCAAAGACATGTTTAATCCTGTAATAAGTGACAGCAATATACACAAATGTGTACACAACACATACCAAAGTATAACACAGGTGTTTATGGTATACACAACTCCCATATAGAGAATATATGTCAGTTCAATTGGATGGATCTACATCTCATCAAGATCTTGCTGGCAGTAATTAGAAAGATGCACATATTACTTGTAAACAGTTATTATTACTGAGAAAACTCCTAAATAACATTGAGGAATATATTCTGTGTCAGATTTCATGTCCATGAATGCAATGTCTGCAAACAGGCAACACTTGTCAAAACACAACAAAGAATAAAAAAAAGGAATAAAATTCAATGACAACATATCTAAGGGTCATTTTCTGATCTCTGCTACATTAACAACCATGAAAGATGAGGACAGCTGGAAGTTGCCTCACTTAACCTGTTAACTGTTTGGTGAGACAAAAAAGGGGCAACTTACAGAGAGCAAGGCCTATCTTCCAACAGAGTTGGAGGCCATACCTCTGAGTAACACTGGGCAAAATTCCCAGAGAAACTATTTGATGTGTGTGTGTGGGGTCCGGGGGGGCTTGCTAATATTTGGGGCCTGTAATCCATGTTCCTTGCTACCCACAAGATCTCTGATATGAATATGAAAGAAAATTACAAACTTATAATCCTGGAGATAGTGGAAATGGAATGTAGAGAAAGTATTTGCTATGATGCCAATGTGACTGACAATAGACACACAAAAATGTGAAACCATCAACAGTCAGATTAATTGTTGACTCAGTTAATCAGATTTATTTGTCTCATTAAAGTTACAAATGCAAAAGGCATTTTGGAAATTCTTTGTGTGTGGAACAAACATCTGTGTTTTTACAGGTGATATGATTATTATTAAAAAAAATTCATGTGGTTTTAGACTGATATAAAGTAAATTTATGCATAAATGATTGAAGCATTGAAGATTTAAACTGAGGTCTAAATTTTGAAAAAAGCATGTAATTATATCTATGTGAATTTCCTTTCTTCCATTTACATTTTATTGTATCTTGAAAGTTAATTTGCTCATAATTACCAGCTGTGCTAAGTGAACCTCGTCATATTTGGCATTGACTATTTAGCCCTAGTACTGATAAATCAGTCGGTTTTTGCCTATATTTGCTCCAAAAGGTCTCAATTTTGTCGCAGAAATGGCATAACAATACAAGAGATGTTACCCAGCATTATCAGTATGATGTGTATTTCAACTACATTTAGCAAGAAAAAAAATAATTTTAATAATTAAAAAATTGATTAAAATTAATTAAAAAAATTATTTTATTTTATTAATAATTTAATAACAGCCTAAAAAATTGGGCTGATCAAGTCAAAACTGTAGCCGCAGTGACCATTTAAAGTTCTCTGGTCAAATGTGAAAATGTCAGGTGTCAGGCACCAGTCCACTATTAATTCCGCTACTTGTTATGTATTAGCGTTAAAATCGGCAAAAATCCAGAAAATTCACTATGCATAAATCCATCTGGCATGTCAATATTCACCTTGTGGGACATTACCAGTGGAAGTCTTGACAGATGTTGACCATGGAAATTTCAAATTCCCGCCATTGACAGCTGATTGGTGCTACAGAATGTCATTCAATTTGTAAACAGGGAGCCTTCTCACCCTTCACTGATCATGTCTCCATCCACCATGCTTTTCCAAAATTGGCCCAAATCAACACCAGGAAGTACAGTTTGAAGCCTCATCTGCAAGTTGAAATATCAGATGTATCAGAAATGCTGAAAAATCGCAGCTCATAAAATCCATAAAGATCTGCTCTCAAATTTCTAAACAATGTAGGTAGTTGACAATGACCCGGAAGTGATTAATTGTAGTCTGAGGCCACATGCTCTACAACCATGCTACCCCTTATTTTACAAACTTAAACGTGGGGGTTGTGTGGGGATAGTGTTGGGGATATGTGTGCATGTCAGGTTCGTATTGTGGAATTTAGATGGATATAGAGGGACGCCTCGCATATATCTGTTTGAGTTTCATATTTGCCCTAATCAGTTTTGGAAGTTTGTTAGTTGATTCAATGTCAATTCACGGGTTTGATCGGTACATGTACATACATTACAATTATATTGAGATTGGGAGCGTATCTGCTAATTGAGCGGAAGCCAGGAAATACTGACCGCTGTATGTACTTGAAGTGGTCAGGAAACACTGACCATTGAAGATAGCTGATGGATAATACAGTAACTGGTACGAGCGAGAGATTTGTCACATCAGGTCAATTGTATACTTGAATATTAAACCTGATTTACGCTGTATGTTATAGGAATGCATATAAATGAATTGTCTTCTGTTAAATGGATTAGTAAGAGTTTGAATTAGATGAGTATTTATGCGCGGTTATATATTTTGGGGAGATCTAGCAAACCTGAACGTCTATTTAAAATGATAAAGCTATACATGTATATTATTTGAATCAGTGTGGTCAAACAGGCCAGCTCTGTTCGAGCAATGACCAGCACTCAAGTGTCCATTCCGGTAGTTTCCCTAATTAAGTGTTTGAGTTGTGAGAAACTGAAGTTTAGGCAGAGCCTGCATTAAGTATCTTGTTTACTCTACTGTATAAAAGTTTGATGTATATTACACTAGACTAAGCATTAACACCATTCCTTCATCTGTACAGACGTTTTTGGTTATCATGATTTGCTGTATTTTGTCTATGTGATGATCCAGAAGTAAACAGCAACAACCTCTGTTTATCTCAACGAGTTGTCTTGTAGTTCTTTGGATTGACCGAAGACGAACCAACAGAAAGGGTTATGTGGAGAAGATCCCCGTCGTCTTATCTCTTTCGCGCAAGCCCATAAACTGCGGATAAGACGCAAAAAGTCCACATTGGCGAGCTTGCCAGGATACTACAAGACGAGACAAGTATGGCGGATCAGGCCGTGCGAGTTCAAGATCTGCAGGCCATAGCACAGGGCGTAACAACGTTAGTGAACGCCGTGCGTGCTGACAGTGCCGCTCACGAACAATCACGAGTACAACGGGAGAGGTTGCGAAATCACGTTGCGGCTATTCGTAAGTGCGATGGACTCATTCCGGCCGAGGTGCGCGAGTGGTTAGAGGAATGTGACGCAGCGGTACGGGATGTTCGAGACATCAATGGGAGTCCAGCACATTTGGCGATATGGACAACAGCCGGGGGTCTCCGAAGGGAAGTCGATTTATTTCTCGAGGACAAGGATAACTCCACCGTAACATGGGGAGCAATTAGGCAACATGTGATAACGGCATTTGTGTCCACAAACGAAGCCGAGAGGCTAAAATGTGAGTTAGAGTCGATTCACCGGAGACCAGGAGAAACTGTGTATGCGTAAAATAGGCGATTTCGGGACTTGGCTAGACGTGCATACCCAGATGTAAACGACGACTCGAAACGTGTCATCTTTCGTGTATATATTAGGTCACTACAGGATAAGCCGATGGCACGCAGGATCGTGCTGAAGATGTAAATGCGGCTATGACCTATGTCGAGGATCAAGGATCCCGGTTAGACTTATTATCTACCATGAACTTAGACGAAGCAGTACCGATGGCGGTTGATACTTCTCGGGACCCCATCGAGAGATGTTTAGAGGAAATCCGACAGAACCGAGGTGCCATAGAGTCACATCAGAAACTAGTGAACAATCGGTTGAACCGGTTAGAACGTGATCAATGCCGACAGCAGGAGAATACCGCAATGCGAGCCCAGAGTGATCAGCGTCTGCCAACGACACGATACAATGGACAGAGGCGTGCCAGTCAGAGACAACCGATCACCTGTTAGAGATGCGAGCAGACCGGACACAGGATGGCGGAATGTCGTAATCCACCTAATCCACGCTTTCGAACAACTCGTGAGCAGGCGGGGAACGGCGTAGGGCCGAGCACTCGATCATTCCAGGGAGGTTCTCGGCCCAATTAAAGTTGGATGGACAAACTATTACCGCACTGATTGATACGGGGGCGTCAACGTCACTACTACGTGCTGATGTTTGGCACAAACTATCTGGGAAGGGACCACTTAAAAAAATTGGTGTAATATATGCTGTAAATGAGCAGCCTCTGAAGGTTTTGGGGCAAACTGAAGTCAAATTTCTAAACGCGTCTCCCGTACCGATTGTGGCGGTTCCGGAGATGTTTCACCAGTGTATTTTGGGGTCCGATGCCTTACACATAGGACAAGCTCAATTGGACTATCCAAAAAGTCATATGCGCTGGTTCAGTCGATCGTACAAGTTAACGTCGACTGGACTACTGGGGGGTATCGACGCCACAGGAAGTGTTTATGAAACCACGGGAAACAGAGGGATCGACGAGGTGATACATGAGTTCCGAGATGTTTTCGACGAGTCAAAGAAACCAGGTGCAGGAAGACACCCGAGAGTGCAGTGTACCATACCTACATGGGATCACCCACCCATCAGGCAGCGTGCGTACAGAATTCCCTTGATGAAACAGCATGTTGTCAAGGACCAAATAAAGGAGATGTTACAGGCAGGTGTTATACGACCATCTTCACCACCTTGGGCGTCGCCTATCACACTGGTACCGAAAAAAGATGGAACGATCAGGTTCGCCATCGATTACAGGAAATTGAACTCTGTAACGCGTAAGGACAGTTATCCATTACCTTTGATTTCAGACATTTTGACTCTCTGCGTGGTGCATCCGTGTTCACAACTTTAGACCTTAAGTCTGTATATTGGCAAATACCTGTCGCACCGGAAGACATTGAAAAAACTGCATTCAACTGCTCGGAAGGTCTATTTGAGTGGAATTCTATGCCTTTGGATTTTGTAACTCAGGTGCGGTTTTTCAAAGAGCCATGAATGACATTTTTCGAGATTATGTCGGTAGGTTTGTCTTTGTGTATGTTGATGACATCGTTATATATTCGCACGATGAAACTGAGCATGCTTATCATCTAAAACTGGTCTTGGAACGGTTATTAGAGTATAATTTACAGCTCAAAAGAAAGAAGTGTGTTTTCGCTGCTAGATCGGTAGATTTATTGGGGTATCATATTTCACAGCATGGTATTTCCCCGCAAGATCAGACAATTCAAGCTATCCGTGACATGTTACCTCCCACTTCCGTAGAGGAAGTACGTTCTCTTCTTGGCATGACGGGGTATTATCGTGCATGTGTCCCCAATTATGCTAACCTGGTAGAGCCTCTCGTGTCCTTGACACGGAAGCATGTGAGGTTCAAATGGGATCAGCCCAGCGGAATGCTTTTGATGAAGTAAAACGCATCTTATGCAGTGATAGTGTGTTAGCTTGCCCAAACCCACAGAAGCCATACAAATTGTTTACTGATGCATCAAGCTATGCGGTAGGTGCGATTTTAGTGCAAGAAGATGAGCAGGGTGTTGACTGGGTCATACGGTATGTGTCGGCCACCTTAAAGGATAGCCAGTTGAATTGGCCTGTCATAGAAAAGGAATGCTATTCTGTAGTCTATGCATTAAAAAAGTTAAGGCCATACCTCTATGGAGCAGAATTTGTTGTTTACACTGATCATAAACCGTTGAAAAGTCTCTTCGTTGATGAAGTTCGGAACACCAAGGTTCAACGATGGGCGGTTTTGATAGCTGAATATGGGTGTAAGATTGAATACATCAAAGGGAGCAAGAATGTCCGAGCGGACATGCTTTCAAGGATTCGAACGCATTGTGAGGTTGCAACCTTTGATACTAATGATTACATTATACCTGAGGTACCTGATGGTGTCCTACTGTACGTACCAATATCGGTATATAGCATTGATGAAGAAACCCTTCGCCAGGAACAAAAACGGGAGTTCCCCACCCTATTTACTGTTCCATCGGAGGAACATATGGTGCACAATGAAATAGTATATTCCACGAGATGTCCCTCGGCAGCTGATGCTGAATATCCCCGTGTGATCTTACCAACCAGATTTCGTAACCAGGTAATGGAGCAGGCGCTCCTTCGAGCAGGTCACCAAGGACTCTATAAGACCTTAGGTCTAGTCCGAGATGCGTTCGTTTGGAAGGGCATGCGTAAAGACATTATGCGTATGTTGGACCGTTGTGCAATTTGTCAGGTAAATAGACGGGTGCGTACTCGCCCAAAGTACACTGAAATGCCCATGCCAAAATATCCAGGTCAGATTGTTGGTATGAATTTGATCGGTCCACTGACTCGATTAATAAAAGGCCATTCCTACATCTTGACGATAGTAGATCATTATTCAGCTTGGGCGGAAGCTTTTCCCATACGTTCGAAAACAGCTGAAAATGTGGAGGGTAAATTTCTTGAGGAATACTGTTCTAGACACGGAATTCCGGAGATTGTGATTACCGATCTTGGAAAGGAGTTCAATTCTAATGAGTTGAGAGAAAAATTCAAGTTGCTAAGAATAGATCACAGGCGCACGACCCCGTATCATCCTCAAACTAACGGCAGAACTGAACGTTTCAATCGAACCCTAAAAGAAATTCTCCAGAAGTTAGTCAATAATCAGTCTCGACATTGGGAAAGTGAACTCAGTTCAGCTTTGTTAGCTTATCGCAACACAAGACATGCCACGACTACGTACACGCCCTTTTATTTAACGTATGGGCGTCGCGCACGTTTACCCTTCTCCCGCCCTGTAGATGCTTCACAAGATCTTGGTGACCGTTTAAGTCATGTGAGCAATGCACTCCATAAGGCACGCGAAGCGACCGAAAAGTCACGGTTGTACCATCGTGAGCAAATTAACCACCGAGCACGGGAGGGCGTGTTCAAGGTGGGCGACTCTGTTGCTGTGCATGCAGATGAACGAATCAAACTTACTGCTCAGTGTGATCCGCAGTATGAAATATTTAAGACAAACGGACCGGTAGCCCAAATTCGACACCAGAGGTCGGGGAAAACTAGGGTAGTCAATGTCTCTAAGCTTCGAGTTGTCGATCCTCAGATTGTTTGGGATCATGTTCACCCACGTCCCCGTCGCAACCCTGAGTTAGGTACGCGGCAGAGTCTGAACGGAGCAGAACGTCAGTTTAACGTAGCTCCCGAGCAAGTTGAGGCGCCCACGTCACATGATGTGCAGTTGACACTCTCCTCCCCTTCTCAGCGTAATGACTCTACCAGTCAGTCCCCTAATGCACTTGAAATACCCGATGATACGGCAAATGAGAATGAAAGTCAAATGTCCGATGTAGAAGGACCGCCCAATGCGGATGATGCGTCATCCGATATGGACGAGGAGTCCACCAATGGGCCAGACTCCTCGAATGACATGGACGACTCACCGCATGGTTATTACTTGCGCAAGCGCAAACCTCAAGCCTTGAGTTCTCCTGTAGTCAGAAATAAGCATCGCCGCACTTATACTTTCCGATGATGGGGGTCATGTTGCTCTTAGTATATGTTCTTGTTATCCCGGTCCCATTGGTATGGACTGCTGTAACCCCACTGCGGAATGGCATCCTCGTTACTGGACAGGTCCCTGTTAGTCTGGTCAAGGCTGAGTGGACAGTTGTTGTGACTATTACGCCACCGGTATTCCCTGAAAATCTTCGTGCACATGTCCAAGAACTTTATCGTATGGGTAACGTTTCACTTAATCACCAGTATATTGAACGTTCCGACATGTTACCTTGGTTGCATCGATTCCAGCATCTTGCAGTTCAGGTCGAGCAGGCTGATATCGACCGTACATCTCCCCGTCGATTTCGAAGGGCGTTGCTAGATGTGGTGGGTGAGATTGGATCCGCCTTGTTTGGGTTAGCAACTACCCGGGATATTGACAAGTTAAGAGAATTGATACAAACCACGTTAACGGCCGCCCATGGCATTGCTCACTTTGCAAATGAACTCGCGTCTGGAGTACATCACGCCTTTGATGAGATTGCACTTAATCGCGATCGAATTAATCAACTTTCAGATGCTTTGGTTAACGTTACGCAGTATCTAAACGATTTCACTCAGTCAGCTAGAGCGACGCAAGTACGGATGTGGCGACATATTCTCCTCGTGTTAAAATTTAACCATATCTTGGATGCCATGGAATTAACTATGCAAACGTACCATGAAGCCCGTTTACAATACCAACGACAGTACGGCTCCGTGGAATTGGGCAGACTGACTGAGGAATTATTTCCATCGTCCAGCTACCTACAGGAGTTCAACTCATTGAGCCGTACATGTGGTATTATCAACATGTACTTGTGCAATCCCTGTGGCTACGTGATGGTGTCGATTCTCTGCATTACGTGGCCACTCTCCCACTTGTTGACAATGGTGTCTATGTCGAGTATAACATAAGGTCATGGGCTCTGCCCTAACGTACCCCCGGCCAGTTAATGAAAGTCATGTTATCTGCGGAGCATATTGGGTTAAATGCGCGCACTGGATGGTACTTCCACCCTGCACGGTGTATGGGACGTACAGCAAAGGTTTGTTATGGCAACGCCATGATGGCGTCACACCATATACCTTGTATTGTGAGTATCTTATCTAACGTCACTAGTGATTTGTGCCTGGTTCAGTTGAGTCAAACTAACGATATAACCAGTAAGACATTTGAACTTGCCCCAGGTGAATTTGTTGTGCAGACATTTGGAGAAGATATTCAAGAACATTGTGACGGTGTTCCTACGATCACGCACACTCTAGGTGCAGGACTCTATTTGCTGAGTCCCAATAATTGTATTTTTAGTGGTATGGATTGGAAGTTAACCCTACCAGGCCTGGGGGGGCCATTATGGCCCCCCTACCAAACTTTCTGCACTATCTCCGGAACGGCAAAAAATAGAGAGCTGAAACTCCGTGATTTTATAGTTTATCGTATTGGGGTCATTTTGAGCCTATTTGCATAACCCCCCGAGCAGAGGATCATGGGTAAATTCAAGATGGCGGCCACGTGGGTACCAGAAAAGTGATGTTTTTGTCATATTTCTTCAAAATTTCTGCTTTTCCGCCATGAAAAGTGGGTAAAAACTATTTTATTTAATATCACATTAATATTTGCTAAGTTTTCATGCAGTTTTTGTGGAGAAATTGCAAAAATAAAAAGATCGGAAAATCTGACCGAAAAATCGACCAAAAAATGCCGTTTTTGAAAATGACGTCATCAAAGCGGCCATCTTGGATTTTTTTACATTTTCTGGTAGAGCTTGACCCAAGGGTATAGTGTAATAAGTTTCAGCTCCCTAGCTGAAGGGGTAAGAAAAATAATTAGGGGGGGCCATTTCGGCCCCCCCAGGCCTGGACAGGTCCCCAAAAGCCCAGGCCAGATAGGGTTAAGTAAGGTTCAAGTGATGACTCAAATGGTTTCTCTGCTAGCGACTGTCGTTTCCTTACCACCTGTCGACATACCTACCATTCTGAATGAGTCTAACATGCTAACCTCGCTGAAACTCACACCCTGGCATGACCTTCGTAAGGTGAAATATGTGCCCCTTAAACCGTTACGACCAGTGGAGCTAGAACGCGGGTCCACTATGTCGTTTTCCGAGATTTTAACGTACGTATTTGGTTCAATTTTGTTTGTATGCATACTGGCTTTTGTTATTTTTCTTGTTATGCAACGTTTCAAGCTGTGTAAATTTTCTTGTATTCCTTGTTTTGATTGTTTTTCGAAGACTCTAGAGCAAACCTCTGTATCATCTAGTTTTAACACGCCTATGACAGTTTTGTCCTAGGTCCGGCCAGCCTGTGGATTTGATTTTCCTCAACCTTCGGTTGACATTGTATTGGAAAAGTGAGTTAAATGTCATCGGTGCAGGATGGACATTTAACTTCTGGTGGGGGAGGATATGTGGAATTTAGATGGATATAGAGGGACGCCTCGCATATATCTGTTTGAGTTTCACATTTGCCCTAATCAGTTTTGGAAGTTTGTTAGTTGATTCAATGTCAATTCACGGGTTTGATCGGTACATGTACATACATTACAATTATATTGAGATTGGGAGCGTATCTGCTAATTGAGCGGAAGCCAGGAAATACTGACCGCTGTATGTACTTGAAGTGGTCAGGAAACACTGACCATTGAAGATAGCTGATGGATAATACAGTAACTGGTACGAGCGAGAGATTTGTCACATCAGGTCAATTGTATACTTGAATATTAAACCTGATTTACGCTGTATGTTATAGAAATGCATATAAATGAATTGTCTTCTGTTAAATGGATTAGTAAGAGTTTGAATCAGATGAGTATTTGTGCGCGGTTATATATTTTGGGGAGATCTAGCAAACCTGAACGTCTATTTAAAATGATAAAGCTATACATGTATATTATTTGAATCAGTGTGGTCAAACAGGCCAGCTCTGTTCGAGCAATGACCAGCACTCAAGTGTCCATTCCGGTAGTTTTCCTAATTAAGTGTTTGAGTTGTAAGAAACTGAAGTTTAGGCCGAGCCTGCGTTAAGTATCTTGTTTACTCTACTGTATAAAAGTTTGATGTATATTACACTAGGCTAAGCATTAACACCATTGCTTCATCTGTACAGACGTTTTTGTTTATCATGATTTGCTGTACTTTGTCTATGTGATGATGCAGAAGTAAACAACAACAACCTCTGTTTATCTCAACGAGTTGTCTTGTAGTTCTTTGGATTGACCGAAGACGAACCAACAGAAAGGGTTATGTGGAGAAGATCCCCGTCGTCTTATCTCTTTCGCGCAAGCCCATAAACTGCGGATAAGACGCAAAAAGTCCAAAGTATGGAGCGAGGCTTTGAACTTTCCTTGTGGGGATAATATAGGGTTTGTTCGGGGCAACAGTTCGGGAACAGTTCACTCTAGCCACTTCTGGAGCAAGCATATGTACAGTTTGCCTGTTAACGATCACCTGGGGTATAGGTTTATGATTGTACACAGTCCGAAAAATGGTTTTTGGCGTTGAACTGGTGTCGAAACACCCCCTTTTCTTAACACTGTTTTTTGGTGTTGAACTGGTCTCAACACCATTTTTCAGTGTTAGATTTTCAACACCATTCTTTCAACACCGTTTTGTGGTGTTGAACTGGTCTCGACACCATTTTTCAGTGTTGGATTGGGTCAACACCATTTTCTCAACACCACTTATTGGTGTTGAACTGGCCTCAACACTAAAAAATGGTGTTGGGCCAACACCGTTTTTCTGGCTGTGTATCAATACGGCTTCACGGTTATATTGGTGTATGGGGAATGAAATGACGAAGTGGTCTTTATGGAACGAAAGTTGCATTCGTTTCATAATGCCATGCCAATATATTGTTAAACAATTGAAACGATCTTGTGAACTCGAAAGATAATAGCCGGTTATACTGTGTTTACATTTAAATATTAAACATTTATAAACAATGGTACTATTTATAACCAAACCAAACCTGCTTTGATCTATGCCTTAATCTCCGCCAGGAATACAATACAAACGATAAAACGGAAGTTTTAAAACAAAAGTTATTTCCCCTGGGGAGTTATCCCCCAGAGGAGTAGTCTCCCTTTAGGGGAGCTCTCTCAGCTCAGCCAGGATATATAAGCCAGCTCCCAGTATACTCTTCCTCTTTTCTCTTGTTATAAACCGAGACCTGTGGTGTGCAAGGCCGCGGAGTGAGGGGAAGGATGGGAGGGCCATAACATCAAAGCAGGTTTGGTTTGGTTATAAATAGTAACATTGTTTATAAATGTTTAATATTTATGGCCCAAACCTACACCTGCTTTGATCTCTGCCTCACTACCAACATATGGAGGAGGGAACCACGGCCTTGTTGTATTTGCAATGGCAGGCTAAATATCCGCTGAAATAATCACAAACAAGACAATCACAATCAACAAGAAAACCCTGGTCAGAAACTCAGAAGGTAGTCAAGGATATAAGAAGTGGCTACTTAGCTTGTTGCATGTCTCCATGCATGTAGCTGTGGTCTTGGATGTGGAGCACAGTGTTACCCTCCGTATAGGAACTCAGGCAGTACGGCCGGGATGAGCACTTGGAAGGCAGCATGTATGAGTTGGGATCTTTGGTCGCCAATGTAGCATACAAGGTGTCATAATCTGTGATGTGGATGTGGTACGCAGTATTACCGCCAACGGAGCTGAGGCATCTGAACACCAGAGTTCGGAGGTAAGGCAAGTATGAGTTGGGAAGGATTCGCCATCATCCATACAAGTCGTCCACCTATTCGCAGCGCTAGTCCACATTCCGCTTTAGGTCCAACTCTGTGTACTTTAATCCCTGATGTAGACGCTGGACTATTGAGAGTTGACAGCGGAATCTTTGAGTCTCCTCTTTGTCTTTGCCAACTTTCTTTACTTTACTGTTGCTGACACTGGTGACCTGGAAAATAAACATTATTATACTCACAAAAGTGTCAGTTCTTTGTGCGTTGAACTTGTGAGTTGACCGCAAGGAGACTCAGCTGAGATGATATAGAAGGTCATAGCTATAACCTGAAATGACACAAACAGATCTGCAGTAAAGACAAAGATTAAAATCATAATTGTGTCAAACCTTAAAATATAACTTGAGAGATGGCCCAACTGACCTATTTCTTCTCTTAGGTGACCTAAAAAGAGCACAGATATGACAATAATTCTCAACAAAAAGAACCCTGGATGGTGAGGCAGTGGTTACTTATGGAGAATAGAAGTTACTTATCATTTTAAATGACTTCATCCATCTATCTGTGATTGTGGTAGGGGTGCGCAGATTTACCACCATAGTAACCAAGGAACCTGAGTGCCAGAGTTCGGAGGTTAAGCAAGAATGAGATGGGAAGAAACCTACATCGTCAATCAAGGCGACTAACTGATACCCTTGTCAGTCCACATTCCGCCTTATATCCAACTCTGTGTACTTTAATCCTTGATGCAGATTGGACTGTTGAGAGTTGACAGCGGAATCTCTGAGTCTACTCTGTGTCTTTGTCAACTATCTGTACTTTACTGTTGCTGACACTGGTGACCTGAAAATAAACATTATTAATACTCACAAAAGTGTCAGTTCTTGTACGTTGAAACTGTGAGTTGACCGCCAGGAGACTCAGCTGAGATGATCTAGAAGATCATGGCTTAACCTGAAATGACACAAGCAAATCTGCAGTAAAGCAAAGATTAAAACTCACCATTGTGTCAGGCTTGATTGATGACTTGAGAGTCGGTGACTGGCAAGCTGAGCTATTACTTCTTCTCTGGTGATCATGTAGTATGTGGACATATGATATGACAGAGAGATGAAATGAGATGATACAGCAAGCCGGTGACTTGCTGCGATGATGACAATTTTGCTCCCCCCCCCCTTTTTTGAAAGTTACCTGACCACGTGCTGGGCAGCCACCAGTGGCCCAAGCATGGTCACACTATCTGATTGGACTGACATATCTCTCAGATAAAAATAGGTAAACGTGGAAATTTGCCGTCCAGGCACAAGACTGAACAATGTCATGGAGGGACAAGTTCTTCCATAAGGGCCATGACGAAGCGATGGCGCGAATTTATGAGAAGAAGCAGTCGATAGAAGCGGGGGAGCGTCAATGGCCAATTGATAAGACCACTTAATGGTTTTCTTTAACCACGAAGCGATGGTATACTTAGTAATGTCACGTACCGCCGAAGGACGAAGGGACAAGAATAACAGACGACGCGAGCCCCGACCGAGATCGGTACGAGTGAGATAGTGGCGTATGGCTCGAACAGGGCATAACAGAAGGTCGTCTTCTAGGCCATGTACGAAGTCTGATAACGCAGGGATGGAGTACAAACGTTGAGCACACGAACCTAAGCGAACAGACTCATTTGGCGATGAACTCAGGAATAGGTCGAAACGATACGCGAGACCAAACCGTCGTCTAGGTCATAGATGATTTCTCAAGAGCATGAGGATCAGACACTCTAGACGCCAAAGGAAAAGCCGCCAGAAAAGCAGACTTGTAGGCAACAGCTTAAATAGAGGCGGACTGTAAGGGTTCAAGGGGCGGACGAATCAGAGCACACAGAACCACACCAAAATCCCATTTCGGTAACAGCTGGCGAGTACGGCGAGACTGTAGCGCAAAAGCCCGAATGAGCGCAGAGAGATTGTCGTTTAGACTAATGTCGATGCCGGCAGAAAGACGTAAAACCCTAGCCAAAGCAGATCGATACCCCTCAATGGTGCTGATTTGAAACTAATCAACACGATGGAGGTGAAGGAGGAAAACAGCTACCAAGAAAAAACGAGGCAGAGTCGGGATCGGCATCACGTTCTCGGCATCAGGAGACGAAATAGGCCCATTTCGCTTGATAGCAGCGAAGTAGAAGACCGATTGGATGAAAAACATCGTCGAAGTAGAATGCGACCATAATGATTAAGGTCCTGCGTAGAAATGACGAGTTGATGACCAAACAACTAATATGCCCACGTCTAAAACTGATCCAACGGTCTATACGGGACGAAGCACTTGAAGGAGAGAGACGAAAAACTGTCCCCAAAGTAACGACGAACCCACAGTAATACCCCCATAATACGACCACGGGAAGTGCAACAAAAACTGGCCTATAACTGACCATAATCTTGACGGTATCAGGTACAAAGTGTCACACTACGTAACCATATGGCTTACTTCAATTTGAAAGAAGAATGAGACTGTCACTTTTCCTCTGTGCTTGAATAACCGAGTTGAAAAATGAACTTCCCGTGATTGAACCACTAGGAGCACCACCGCAAGAAAACCTCGATGTGAACGCTCCAAGAAGGAGAACACAAAGCCAAGCTATAAAAGTGATACAAGGGCGATGTTGACTCCGAACGGAAGACTTGTCACACGAAATCGACGACCGACGATGGTGAAACGTAGGAGAAACGCCGAAAAACGAGGATGAATTGGTATAAAAAGATACGCATCTCGCAAAGCGATGGGGGTCAACCCAGCGATAAAGAAGACGCAACGCCGAATCGTCTTATTAGAAAAACACCGACATCGAGAGACGTGCAAGCGAACAAACGCCAAAGTCTCTATACAATGAAGAAAAAGATCCAGACATGGCGACCGGAACTGTCGAACTTGACGACCCTGATAAGGAGGTATAAAAGAACGACGTGGTGAACAGCGTTATGGCCTACGGAAAGGACTACTAGATGGAAGGAGTAAGAGGACCACGTGACGACGTAATGGAACGTCGACGAGGTGTAACAGGAACGACGTAATCCGAAACGCGAATGGCGTTGCTTGAGAAACGGCGTAGTGATTTTCCCAAAATCGTACCAATCAGTTCAATTTATTGTACATATACGCTCACGAAAGAGCCGGGTAAAACCTCTGAATATAAAACTGAAAACTGTAGTCGAAACTGGAGAAAAAATTCCCAGTGGAGTCCGAAACAAAAACAGCCGTAGTATGCGAGACTTGTAATGAGATTTGAAACGCATCTAGGAGGTGAACACATTCATTGTTCCCAGCGTTAATCGAGAACGTTACTCCGTGGTAGTAACATCCCCGGCAATCAACACAAAGAAACCTCCACGTGAAGTAGGAGGATCTTCAATAAAATTTAAAATTCCCCGAAGAGAGCCAATACATTTTGATGTCTCTCGCCGGTAGATGAACTATAAGGTCACAAATCTCACAAATTAACTTGACCAACCAAAACAATGTTCAATCTAGACTCGCCCCCTTATTAGAGGTCCAAACCGCACATAAAAACTCAAATGGAATAGAATAAATTATCATCCGGTTTTTTAAATAGACAAGATCAGCTTAGTCTCCGTGGCGCAGTCGGTCAGCGCGCCCGGCTGTCTTTACCTAAAAAAGATAAAGATGAAATAAATGCAGTAGACCAAAAGATGTTTTGGACGAGGCTATCGAGGAGAAAAAACATTGCCAAGGCAGTCTGTGGTTCTTCTTACAAGGCTGTAACCGGTAAACATACACGGAACTTACAAAGAACAAGAAGACCGCCCGATGGAACAGACTTATGCTGTCCCAGGCCGATGATTGAGAAACTTCAGGCTTGATCCAGCCCGACCACTGACAAGGTAATGATCAATAAATACCCCACGTGCTGTCGAACGAGAGCAATTCTAAGATTTCTCGGAGAAATAAACCTCAAGCTAATAATAATAAATTCTCAGCACAAAGAAATAAAATTACAGCTCAACCCAATTTGAATTGTACAACTAATTCAATATAGCGATGGGAAAATTTGGTTGTGAAAATGAATACATGACAATGCAATATTTACTAACAGAAAAATGTGTTTCAAAGAATAGCACAATTTCTTAATAAACATCTCGTGATCTCTTTTGTTGTTCAACACACCCTTGATTACACAAAGAGAGTAATAAGATAGCTCATTAATATTTAACAAAGAGCCATAGTGTATAGCTTTGGCTTGTAATGACGAAGACAAACGCAACAACAACAACACGTAAACTCAAAGACAGAGAAAAAACTCTGCAAGTTTCCTCTTGATCACAATGATATCAAATAAACAGAAATTATAACACTTGATAAAACAAGAGACTAAATTCTGGTAGGAGCAAACGAACTGCATGCACAGAAGCAAAACTCCCACAACTGGAAAAAGTCGGAAACACAAGAACAACAACAACACAAGAAAAAATGACGGACTGCAAACATTTTCTCTGCAGAACCTGTAATTCTCAGAAGTCAAAATACGTTGAAGCACTTTTATTCCGTGAAGACAACACTTTTAATCTTCAGTCCGACACTGTAAGCATTCGGCCAAGCAGCTGTAAAAACACAAGCGCGACGACCCGAAACACGGGACGTGTCAATATACCGAAAATGGAGGTTGTAAATCCGTAATGCGAACATTCAAAGCCGAGGAAAAACACCCTTCCATAGGATGAGAGGCTGTTTTCTTTTTAGATAAACCAACAGATTTAAATCGTAAAGGAGATAAACGACGATGTAAATTCCTATTGTGAAAATCCGCCGGCGAAAGGCCAATAGACAAAGGAGTCGGAACACTAACATGCGGTGAGGTCGAAATCACTTGTCCGTCGGGGACAATAGAACGTCGCGGCAGCTGTGACCTGGCCTTTGTTTGCTTGAACAAAGGAACCGGTTTCCCAAGGCCTCTCGACAAAGCAATACCCGTGGAGGCTAAGCCAACCAGTACACTTTGGTTATCATGTCGTACAACCGTACCGCTAGGTGGTAAATCTCCCCCCAGAAGAAGGAGTTGGACTTTTGATTGATGGGACAAACCTAAACGGGATCACTCAGATCTAGATTAATTTTGATGTCCTCAACTAATGGCAATTTCCAAAATACGTCTATCGACTTCCGATAGATCGGGGTTCTCTGAAGCCTGTAGTAAATAGGACCTACAGGCCTGTGCATAATTTTTCCAAGTAACTTTTATCCCAAGACACACATTCAGCACCCGTGTTATTTCGATAGCAAAATTTCTTTACAAGCGAAACAGCGTGTGTGGGCGTCAAAGCGTGTCGAAAATCGCCCACACGCACGGGAAGAATTTGGGGGAATTGGAACAGAATACTCAGAAGACATTATTCAAGAAAGAAAATGTTTCTATAAACAACACTTTTGAACAACAACAACTAGTCTTTGTAACAACAACAACTAGGACTGTATTGCAAACTCCCTGACGTGCACCACTGGAGGTACAAACGAGAAAAGAGGAAGAGTATACTGGGAGCTGGCTTATATATCCTGGCTGAGCTGAGAGAGCTCCCCTAAAGGGAGACTACTCCTCTGGGGGATAACTCCCCAGGGGAGATAACTTTTGTTTTAAAACTTCCGTTTTATCGTTTGTATTGTATTCCTGGCGGAGATTAAGGCATAGATCAAAGCAGGTGTAGGTTTGGGCCATAAATACGGAAGTTAAAATCAAAAGTTGTCTCCCCTAGAGGAGAGTTGTCCGCCCCTAGGGGAGCTCTCCCATTCATCCCAGTGGAGTTACTATAAAAGGCTCTGCTCATATCATTCCTATCCTCTTTCTCATTGCGATGAACTCCGGAATGGGTCGAAAGGAAATGCGAGACCAATCGGCCGTCCAGGTCATAGAAGATCTTTCAAGAGCATGAAGTTCGGACACTTTAGACGCCAAAGCAAAAGCCGCCAAAAAAGCAGCCTTGTAAGAAATAGCTTTTAGAGAGGCGGATTGTAAGGGTTCAAAGGGCGGACGAATCAGAGCACACAGAACCACACCGATATCCCATTTCGGTAACAGTTGGCGAGTACGGCGAGACTGCAACGCGAAGGCGCGAATGAGCGCAGAGATATTATCGTTTAGGCTAATGTCGGTATCGGAAGTAAGACGTAACACCCTAGCCAGAGCAGATCGATACCCTTCAATGGTGCTGATTTGAAACTTCTTATCACGGTGAAGATGAAGGAGGAAGTCAGCTACGAGGGAAATAGAGGCAGAGTAGGGATCGGCATCACGTTCTCGGCACCAGGAGACGAAATAGGCCCATTTCGTCTGATAGAACTGCGATGTGGAAGATCGATTGGCTGAAACCATCGTCCGTGCAACCTCCGCTGAAAATCCTTGGATTGAGAGTGCATTCTGGATAGTCTGCAGACGTGTAGGTTGAGCCACCGTGGGTTGTGATGGAGAATCCCGTGCGGTTGGCGTAACAGGCTGGGCCAAACTGGCAGACAACGCGGTGGGGCAGTGAGAAGCGGAACCAGAACCGGAAACCACTGACGACGAGGCCACCACGGCACTACGAGCAGAATGATGCAGTCGTGTTGCGAAATCTTTTGAAGAACTTCCAGAATCAGGGCCATTGGTGGGTAGGCATAAGCTAGGAAGTTGTCCCAGTTGATTGACAGAGCATCGATGTCGAAGGCTTGAGGGTCCAGAATCGGACTGACGAAAAGAGCTAACTGGGCGTTGTTCCTCGTTGCAAAGAGATCGATCAAGGGTGACTCCCAGACGCTGCAGATCTGCCGGAACATCTCCGGATGAAGTTGCCACTCGGTCTGAAGAACGGTGTCTGGACGAGACAGGCTGTCCGCTAAGACATTGAGCCGACCCGGAACATGGCGAGCATGGAGATGACAATGATGAATGAGAGCCCAGTCGTACAGAACCCACACCAGACGAAACGTTGATAGCGATCGGGTGGTACCCATCTTGTTGATGTGGGCAATGACCGTAGAGTTGTCCGTCGCGATGAGAAGAGACGAATTCATGAGACGTTGACTCCAATGTTGAACTGCTAGGATGACTGCCTTCATCTCCAGAAGGTTGATGTGAAGTCTGGCATCCAACGTTGACCATCTGCCGGACACCTCTAAGTCGTCCAGATGGGCACCCCAGCCGGTCTCGGAAGCATCGGTGTAAAGATGGTGAACCGGGGCCGGAAAACGGAATGGCACTCCCTGCATGACGTTGTGGCGGGACTGTCACCAAATCAAATGTGGATGTAGAGACGTCAATACCGGCACCGCAGGGTTGAGGGAAGATGTCTGTAGGTAAGGAGACAGATGATACTGCAGAGGCCGAACCTGGAGGCGGCCGTAAGGAGTAAGGTCCTGTGTGGAAGTGAGTAAACCCACCAGACTTTGCCACTGCTGACGTGTCCGTGACGTTGATGACAAAAACTTTAGAATCAGCAGCTGAATCTTGTTCCAACGATCCTCTGGAGGGTATACCAGTTGTAGACGAGTATCGAATAATGCTCCGATGTAACGGCGAATTTGCGCCGGGACCAACTCCGACTTTAGAGGATGAGGAATGAAGCCGAGATGACGTAAAACAAGCAGAGTGAACCGGACCTGCGCGTTGAGACGGGACTCGTCCGCAGCGCACAGGAGGATGTCGTCGATATAAACCTCGATTTGAATACCCCGCAGGTGTAGAAATGCCATGACGGGTGAGGTGATATGGGTAAAT
Organism: Hanleya hanleyi; assembly: GCA_036873755.1. NCBI lineage: Eukaryota > Metazoa > Mollusca > Polyplacophora > Lepidopleurida > Hanleyidae > Hanleya > Hanleya hanleyi. The sequence goes on from JAVTVY010052556.1 coordinate 26,455, forward strand.
AGCCAGGGGGCGATGTTGACTCCGAACGGGAGGACCTGCCATTCGAAGCGACGATCGTTGATAGTGAAGCGCAGGTAACGGCGATGACGTGGATGAATTGGGATATGAAGATACGCGTCCTGAAGATCGACTGAGGCCAACCAATCCCGGTGATGTACGCGGGCCCGAATCGATGATACAGAAGGCATCTTGAAATGAGGAGGAGTGATGAGATGAAGCTTGTTTAATACCTTGAGGTCGATCACCATCCTCATCTGGTCCGAATCTTTCTTTGGTACCAGAAACACGTGGCTGTAAAATCCTACGCTGTCTTCGGTCCGTGGTAACTCCCTGACGGCTCCTTTGTCGATGAGCGTGGTGACCGAAGATAGAAGTGTCTGTAAGTGACCTGCGGGAACTGGCAGACGGGAGGGACGAGGCCAAGCGATGAGTTTGGGCAGCGACTGAAAATTGAACAGGAAGCCCTCCTTTAAAACTCTTATAATCCAGGCGTCGTC
>JAVTVY010052557.1:0-26704 GCA_036873755.1 Hanleya hanleyi
GGTCTCGGGGCCAATGGCTGACTTTCATCGAAAAGTATTCGCACTCATCTGTCAGGGCTGGGGTAGACGTTTTGGGGTCTACCTGAGCCATCCGTGGTCCAAATGGACCGTGTGGGGTATCATTTTAAAGCTGTCGTCGATAAGTCTCAACGCATTAACTGCCTATCTTAACGCCTTAACGCCCTATATCAACGCCTTGGCGCCCTTCCATAACGCCCTACCGTAACGCCCGTCGCTGCGCTTTAACTCTTATCTCCACTAGAACTCCCTACAGTTTTCTCTCCACCATCAATTCTCACTACGTTTTAATGCAATCAGATGAACGAAAGATCGGCAACAAACATATTGTGTACACTGTCAGAATTTTGGGGTATAGACGTGAGGTATCCAAAATGGTTGGTTCTAAATGAAATTTGACACAATTTCTTTGGGCCTGTCACGTTCTCTATCCCCAAATACCTGGACAATTTGACTCAATCATTCTGGCAGTGTATCACTCATTTAATTATTCCCTCCATCACAACACACCCACGCTGGGAGAGCCTGGTTGGGTGTGTTTACAATTGAAGTATGGTGTGTCTAACCATAACTTGCTATTTTTGAAAGCTCAATCTTCCGCCATGTGAGTTCTTGTCCAACCAGAAGCTGCCATTTGGTGTTGCATCTTCTTCGACCATGGCAGCGCTTGTCCGCTTGTTCTAAGCGTCGTCGGGCAGCCTAGGATACGGTAATGGCAAAATGTCTTGGAACAGCTGTTTGCGCCTTTTGACGGCATTTTGCATGCATTCTCTGGGTGCTAGCCCCATATCCTCTTCCAAGAGACGCTTGGTCTTCATGATGGCTCGGTGGGTATGATCTCCATTTATTTCAAGCTGCAGCACTCTATACTCTTCATGGAAAGCCATGGCTGTTTTTCAACTGGTGGTGTACGCCTCTTGTAAGTTACCCTGGCTGGTATCTTCGATCAACTCAGCATGAGTGTTAAAAGGCTGGAGCACAATACCATCTCAAAAGGTGGGGTCTTTCTCACACAGACTTCCCTGGGATGTAGTCTGACAACCTGAGACCATGCTCTCCGTATCAGTGAATATATTCTCAGCAGTCTCTGCATCGGTATCAGTGGATAGACTCTCATTAATTTTTGTATCAGTATCTGCCCCAGTGAGCTCTTCGTTGTCTTCAAGCCCGTGTATATTCTTCTGGTGTCGCATCATATCGTAGATTCTGGTGACGTGCATTCGCACTCAGTGCAACTAATAAGCCATGTCTCCGTCAATGTTTGAAATGCCTCATGTAGGGTCAGCAGATTCTGGGTATGGGTAGTTGTGTCGGTATCGTTTGTGGGTAGTGCTTGCTTGTTATACAACAAAAGACATACTCGGGTCACCTATTGGCTGCCATCCATGAACGTGACAAGATGCATGCGCATGCGTTAGTTCTGAGCGGCCTCGGTGGTCTCAGCTTGAGGTACATCAATAACAGCATCGAGATGAGCGTTGGCTTGACGTAATGCTTCCGCTAGAATATCTCCTTTCAAAGTTTACATTGCTCAACGTTGAGGCCGTAGAAGTTAGGAGAATGGTCTCGTGTGGGCTATTTATAGTTCAACTGTGGACGTTTTTCAACATTGACGTTCTTCGATTTCCATATGGGCCGGGTCCTTGTCCAGCATTTTTCTGTGCCACGGAGTCGACATACTGTTGGCATCAATCCCGTCGTAGTCCTGGAGCCAATGTGTTACGGGCTAAAATTGCGGCTTCCTCTTTCGAACAATTTTCGTGGTGAAACTTGTTTTCTGTGGCATTCAACGTCTTCCCCACCTCAGCGTCCATGCTTTCTTTGAACAGATCCCGGGACAGCCTTGCTGTGGATAATCGCTATATTTATGAAGCAGTGAAGTATATATATCCAACTTCACTGGATTTAAAGGAAACTATAGATGACCCCAACGACACATATTATTTAGACCTATATCTTTTTAAAAATTAAGCGGGCTTTCTCTCTCGCCCACTTCACGACAAAAGAAATGATTACAATTTTGACATTGTCAACTATCCCTATCTGCACAGTAATATACCAGAGGGACCAGCATATGGCTTATACGTATCTCGTCTAGTAGCATTCGTCAGATCCTGTGTTAAATATGACGATTTTAAGCAACTTCACAAAAGTTATTACGGAAACTTATAAAACAGGGCCATATCATCAAGCTCCTCAACTCAAAGTTTCTCAAATTTGGCGATACATATCGCATGCTGACCAAAATACGAGCGTAGCGTGCAAGATCTATGGCGTCACGTTTCGTAACTTGAGTCTAATTCCGCTTAACCCGGGGCTAGGGGCCGTATGTATTTCAAGATCCGCTTAGCGTTCATATGAATAGTCACAATCAAAGCGTAACTGAGATACATCATACACTAGATAACGACTTTTCAACAAAAATCATATGGATTAAGAATACTTATCAGCGATACGGATTTGATATTTTTGGAACATCATGATGTCTTGATGGCATCATTGAAAACTGTTGACCGTTTTTCTCTTGCAGGAAAGTAACCTAGTTTTATGTACACTATGATTTGTTCTTTTAATTTGGTGCTAAATCTAGTATATGAATTAGGTGTTTGTATTATGGACGCGGAAATACTTTAATGGAAGACGGTTGAATATTGAATGACAGATTAGACGCGTGTAATTGTGTTCACATCGTGTTTATTCTCTTGTGCGGGTTTGGGCGAAGAGAGTATTCCGCGGCTGGTGGTATGAATGAGGCCAATGAGAACCGGTTGGATATGCGTCCGCTAGACGAGAGAGCGCTGTCGGGTCACTCAATCGCTCTGAGTGTCGCTGGGTCACACTGATTTCGTGGTGACCCCATCGGCGGGTAACAAGTGGGTCGTCAATCGGCAATCCGCGGGGTATGGGCTGTTAAGTCCACGAACAGGTAGCGATATGGACGACTCGGCTTGAAACGCCTGCATGAAATAGGCGATGTTGTGAGGAAGAATTCGACTGTCGGATTCGCACTCTGTCGGTGGGACTAAAGAACAAAACGAAGTATTGGCAGTTCAAGGCATTATCTCTGGACGCCTTCCCTCGAGGAAAGATATACTGAGTCAAATAAATGACGGACAGATCAGATTACAAGCGTGTGATTCCGATGATGGGATCCTTTGATAAACAAGCCGGCGATATGTGAGTTGTCTTTGGCCTTGGCCGCACCCATTAGATCAGCCTGTACTACCACGTTGGCCTGCTCGAATTAATACGCTTGATCGATATCATGAAGAATGCCTGGGACGGAGCTCACATTCTCATTCGCGACTGCTCGGCCTATTCCGTCGAAGTCATAATACCTCGCGCATTAATGGTGTAAGCTGTAAACCATGATTCACCGATATTCCCGTGAATGCACTCGCAAAGGATCTCTTCTAATTGATGTGTTTCTCCTGGTATTACCTCGCGAGCTGATCTCCGTGATAACGGAAGGCATGCAAGCGCTGTTCAGAGCTTCGGTGTGATACTGTGCTTTCAACATAGATGCCATTATGGATTCCTAGCAGTGCGCTACGAGGTACTAATATCCTACATTATCCGAGACCGTGTCGAATGCTCACGTTCTGCAACTTTCGTCGGCGGGCTGCCACTGGCTGTAGCAGCAGACTACACGGATACCGGTTTAATTGATCGACCGTTCCTCTAAGAATCTCATCTCCCAGGACGTCTTGCCACAACCCGTTGGACCGCTGACCGTCATGGTATAGGGATGCTGTGGTACTCTCGGCTGTGACGTAGATGTTGATCGTACCACTTCTTCGTGCGTACGTTTAACTTGTACATTATCCGGACTCTATGAGATGGATTTTGTCTATACGATTTTTGTGGAAAGCGAAGGTCTACGTAGATTAAGTTGGATGGAAAATGAATTCGAACACGCCTGACATGCGTAAACCATGACTCTCGTCTCCACGGACACCCGTCATTTAATGAAGCCTCACAGCTGTAAGTCGTGTTTATATGCAAGAGCTCGGAGCTCGGAGATGAGATAGATAAGAGCTCGGAGCTGTGGAATGGGACAGTTAAGAGCGCGGAGCTCTTGGACATTATTATAATAAGAGGCATTCTTGTAAATACATGTTAAACAGGATACTCGCTGTCATCAGACTAAATAAAATATTTCTCTTTGAATATACCGTTCTTTGTGTGAATTTTTTGTGCTATAAAGTCGTGTGATGGGTTCTTTTCTCTGGCTCGTTGAACTTCTCTCGCTCGCTGGTCCGATCGACCGAGCGGTATAGCTCCATTGAAGTGACGTCACAAAAGGACAAAGGTCAACCGGAAGTTACAAGCGTCTAGTCCGTCATTCATAATTCAGCCGTCGTCCGTTAGAGAATATCCGCGTGCATAATCCAAAGACCTATTCCATATTCCATATAACAGTATTAGCACCAAATTCAAAAAGACAATCATAGTATACATAAACATAGGCTTGTTTCCTGCAAGAGAGAAGCGGTCAACAGTTTTCAATGATGCCGGCAAGACATCATGATGTTCCAAAAATATCACGCTGATCAGTATTCTTAATCCATAATATTCGTTGTGAAGTCGTCATCTAAAGAATGATATATCTCAGTCACGCTTTGATTGTGACTGTTCATATGAGTACCATGAGGATCTTGAAGTGCATGGGTTCATACGGCCCCTAGCCCCGGGATAAGCGGAATTAGACACAAGTTACGAAACGTAGCGCCATAGATCTTGCACGCTACGTTCGTATTTTGCTATCAGCATGCGATATGTATTGCCAAATTTGAGAAACTTTGAGTGGAGGCGCTTGGTGGAATATCCCTGTTTTATAAATTTCTGGAACAATGTTATGTGACGTTGATTAAAATCGTCACATTTAACACAGGATCTAGCAAATGACTGTGGCGTCGATTTGACCTCCGGATATTACCGACCCTCTAGCAGAACGGGAAGAGGCGTCACAAAACAAGTGATTGGGAGTATTTAACGGTAGGATTTACTGAGAAGTAAATTAACACTGAAGTGAATGAGGACTACTTTTTGTCCGTTGTTCGCTCATAGATCCGTTAGACCGAGCAGTATAGCTACTTGAAGTGACTGGGGATGTCGCAAAAACAATTGACACGAAAGTGGTGTCAAAAAACAAGTGGCTGGAAATAATTTACATGGAAGGGGCTGGGGACTAATTTTTGTCAGGAGAGGATTATCACCGCTGATGTGACCGCCTCACCGCGGAGGAATACGACGCGAAGTCACGTGTCCGGAACAATAGCGGCCAAGGGGATTAAGGCGCGAAGAGAAAGCCGGGGCAATAGATAATACTTCAAATTTTGCTCTTTCTCTACTACTGTTTATGTACTTAATATAGCGAACTAGTTTCATAATTATGAACAACAGGAACGTTTTTCCATCAACGCCAAGCAGTCTGGCCCTACCATTGGTCACGTGAGACAGCTATTTGTCACTTCATATATATGAAGAGTTCGACAATTTTCATCATCTCAAAATTTGAAATGAAGGTTGCACTGAAACCAAACTTGGTGAATACATTTACTCAGGCATCTTCACAAGTCCAGGTGATAAATGAGGAGTCGAAGCCTCTATTATACAATCTCGTACATCTTCACAAGTCCAGGTGATAAATGAGGAGTCGAAGCCTCTATTATACAATCTCGTACATTTCATCCCCCGCGCTTGTTTTGAATCAGCATGTCGGTATTCCAAGCCTGGTTTTTGCTTTGACTTCCGATGTCGATTTCAGCTTGACATCAACGCAGTTTGGCCCACGATGAAATTCAAACCTGTCACATCTCAAAACTCGCAGCGGATTGGCCTAATCAGCTATCTTAGCGTGTTCACTGATTGGGTTGATTTAGAGGAAAACCCTTGATCTCTTCCAGAACTCGTATGGGTAACTAACCAAGCCAGTGTATCGATACTAACAGATCGATGGATACACTGGCTCGAGAGAATGTTTCCCAGGTGGCGAAGAGGAACCGTATTCATTTTGAGGACAAACTGTCAATGGTCGCAGCATCATCTTCACCACGTCAAGGTTTATCTAGGATAGAGATACCCCTGGTTTTAGCGAGGATGTGATCGCAGTGACTCAATAATCAGAAAGCCTCCAGTTGAAGGAGGTGGATTGTATGCAATTTGAGGCGCTCCGCAAATTCTGTTTGTTAACTTTGTTGTCTGTGCAGTATCTCCACTTGTGGATTGGTACCAAATTTTGGGTATACTTTACAAATAGGCAGAGAAGAACGCCATCCATTTCGAGGTCAAAATGTCAAATTTCAAATTGGTTTTAACATAATGGGCTCATTTCAGTTGTATTGCTCTTAATATCACGCTAAGATCTTTTTGGCACTGATACTCATTATACTCAACTGGATTATTACATCTATGCAATTCAACTGACTATGTATAAAATAAAAAAAATAAAAAAATAAATAAATGTAATGTGCATTACATAAGTATCTTTCTCGCATGCCTCGTGTCTAAAGTGGGTGTATTATTATGGCCATACTCGAAGTCATTATCACGAAGTCGCAAAAGACCGACAAGGACCTGGGAAATTACAGACAGCAATCTCAGTAAAATCAGATATAATATCACGGAATATTCTCCTGATTTACCATTTTGGTGTACCTAGATTGTGCAAACAGCAGCTTCTCATAAACGCAGTCAAGCATCTTTGGGGATTTTTACTTGTTCGCAGAAATGATAAACTAAAAAGCAAACCAAAGTTGTAAGCGGAGAAAATAATAAATTGATTTGAATAAGGACATACGTGTTTGAGTGCATGCTGCGGCACAAATTACCGGTACTTAAAATTGATGGATAAGAAATGTTCCCATGAGGAAGTACGGTTGACCTGTTATGACCTTCCAGGATAAAGCATAAACACGCGTTCTCAAACTTCCTCAAACTCTCAAAGACTGAATGTGTTCCCCCGGCCCCTTGATGTAAATTCGGTCAATCACATTATATTTGAATCGTTATCAAAAGTGAATCATGAATTTGTAATTGTTGCAATTTGAACGCATAGATGTATTGAGTCTGATCAGACTGGAAATAAACAGTGTAATTCAGCCTCAGACAGACTAGGTAATCTGCATTTCAGATAACATTAAAGGGGTACTTACGGTAACATACGAAAAACTCTGTATACGGAGAAATGAATTATCTGAATTAAATGGAAGTAGCTTCTCAGATTACAGCATTCATATGGCAAGCCAAAGTACTTTTTATTCCGAATTTCCGATATCGGAAATTGCAATTCCCGATATCGGAAATTGCAATTTCCGATATCGGAAATAGAATTTCCGATATCGGGAATTAGAATTTCCGATATCGGAAATTCAGTGACAATTTTCGATATCGGAAATAGAATTTCCCATATCGGGAATTCAATTTCCGATATCGGAAATAGAATTTCCCATATCGGAAATTGTCATCGAATTCCCGATATCGGAAATGAAAGCTAGAAGCTTAACAAAACCTAGGGGTGCATTCCACACCTAAATGATGTGCGGCTAAAAACAGGCATGGGTTCGGATCTTCGGCCAAAAATAGATGTAAAATCTTTAACAAAAACCTTGTAAAAGTATATATTTTCTAAATGGGCACACTCGTGCCCTTATTTCAGGAGACATGTGAGCTATTGAAATTGAAAAAGAAAGACGTGCAATCCTCCGTAACCCTTCTTCAACTTTTCTGAAAAACTCCATAAAATATATAAAAATGTGTCAAATTCTACCCGCAACCCAGCGAAAACTTACGAAATGATTTTCTTTTTATGTATGTTAAAATGTTTCCCGTCCAAAGGACAATTTAAAATGGCGAAAAAAACAGGGGGTCGACCTACTCGTTTTTTGTAAAATTTTATGGCCATAAAGGAATCATTTTCGCTTCCCGAAAAAGTGCGGATTTCGGTCCACCAGATATTCAATTCCGGACACGATTAACTCTGTAGAGGCGAGTGAGTGCGATCAACAAGCAAATATTATATCCTCGTTTGGAAAAATGGTTACGTCCAGCAGGGTGATACTGTAGATATCAGTTAGTAGAAAGGTAAGAAGAATTACCTTGCTGTCAAAATCGGACGACCTTCCCCATTATAAAATTAGGGAGACATCACTTTGTACGAAACCGTGGCAAGTGTGGAGTGCACCCTAGAGTTGCAATTTCCGATATCGAAAATTCAGTGACAATTTTCGATATCGGAAATTGCATTTCCGATATCGGAAATTGAATTTCCGATAACGGGAATTGAATTTCCGATATCGGGAATTGTCCCCGAATTTCCGATATCGGGAATTGCAATTTCCGATATCGGGAATTGCAATTTCCGATATCGAGAATTCAATTTCCGATATCGGAAATTGAAGGTCATGAATTTCCGATATCGGAAATTTTAATTCCGATATCGGGAATTCAATTTCCGATATCGGAAATTCTCGAATAAAAAGCACTTTGGCTTGCCATAGATTCAGGTATTAAGGTCCGGGTTAATTGTTTGAGGAAAGTATTCAAAATTTGGCATACTTATCTAGATAGTTCAGGCTCCACAACAATTTTCTCAATGTATTAATTGGGTTTCAGGGATTTTGATTCAGATAAATGCGATTCAAAGGCTCCAGCTCGCATTTTTGTCATTCGAAAGCTGAATAACGCGGAAGTTATAAGGTTGGATTGTAAAACCGAAAAGAGGAATACAAACAAAAGCTGCTGAGGTGTTGATACCTGTGAGTTCAGTTTTGATCCAGCACACAGTTGATCCATTACATTGTATATCTAGCATACTGTTGGAGACTTTCTGAGTGAGTTTTCTGATTTTGTTATGGTTGGAATTTACCGAAAGGAAACGATTCTCTGTCATAAATAATCTGGCCATCAGAAAGGTTCCATCATTTACCGGTATGTATACTTTTAAATTCGCACTTTTGAATCCGAGAAACAGAAAACTTAAATCATTTGTAATGGTCGCATTTAAACTATAAGGTTTCTAATCATACATAGGCAGAAAATGTAAAATATCTTCGGCGTTTGTTGTGAATAAGAAACTAGAGATGTGTGAAATTAACATAGAAAAAGCTCCCTTGTGCATGATGGTAATAAGCTAATTTCCAAAAGCTGCCAAGTTTGTCTGCTGAATTCTCGAAATAACAGTGATGATCAATTGCACAATATGGATTTATGATAGATAAAAATGTGCTTTCCGGCCTATTTTTGATTTTTTTTTTCTGCATTTATATGGCGGGTTTTCTATTGAAACAAAAATATAACACCTCAAACCAAAATTATATTTTCACACAATATTATTTTGATTATTTAAAGGAAACAAGAATTGATTTGTTTTGAGTCATATTTTTGCTACTAGAGAAAATCCTTTCCTATAAATTCCTCACATGTATTTACCAAAAATAAGCAAAAGAGCACATTTTGATCAATCCATTTATATGAAGCTGATAAGTAGTAGGGAGACGGCACGAAGGGTATTATTTTGCCGGGGGAGGTAACTCTTGCATCCACCAGGGGGCGCTGTTTCCAGGTTAAAGGTATAGGGGACGCCACATCGCCTTTCACCTCTTAGACTCGTACCTAGCCCCCAACTCACACGCACCGTTGGGGTCTAGTAAGCGACAGGCATTTTGTATTCTCTGATTGGCTGAATTACCGGTCTAAATCTAGACCGGTAAATAGACCAATGTCAATATGTGTTGTTGTTGTTCGTGTGTATCTAGTGACCAGTACTCGTCTATGGTGCGATAAAGGGCCTTGAGCGCTACGGCCACCAATCCACCAAGTATTATATAGATCCTTTGTAAGATTTGATGAGCGATTATGGTATGTTTCCTAAATAAAGCCCTCGCTTCTACGACTACCACGACGTCCAAACAAGCATGGAGGGGCATGGCGGGTGGAGAATACCATGGGCCAATCACTGTGCAGTGCTGATTTAAAATGCCTGTCGATAACTAGTCTCCATAGAGCGATAGCGAATTGGAGCTGGGTACGAGTCCATTCACCTATGTGGCGTCTGTGGCGCCAGGGGGCGCCACCAGCTCAAGGTCACGTGGAGGTCAAAAGTAGTTCCGGCAACCTGTAACCTTTGTATTCCTCCGCGGACAGAAAGTAGTCCCATGTCAACCAAGTGACTTCCAATGTTAATGTATACGGGGAATGCCTAAAAAGAGTATGGGAATAGTCGTTTTGTGCCCAGGGTGGGTCCCTAGTGGACCGAATGGGTCGAGTGAGGTGTCAAAGTGAAGCGCTCCTCGAGGGCCATTCAATCATGGGTGGGTGCATGTAAAATTAGGATTTTTTCCCGAAAATATAAAAAGCGGAACACGGACTTTACCGCTAAAATAGGGGAAAACCCCTATCAAGTCTAGCCAAAAGGGCTAATATCGGTCTCCGGGCTTATCGGGGCCTGCCTATCAAGTCAATGGGGTGGGTGCATGTACAATTAGGATTTTTTTCCGAAAATATAAAAAGCGGAACACGGACTTTACCCCTACAATAGGGGTCTGTATTATACAATATAAGGGAAAATGCCTGTATGGGGTATGGGGATGGTCAATTTTTTTGTGGGTGTTACTATGGGTTGTGGGGTCTCGTTTTTCTCGTCTCGCCGAGAAAAATACAATGGGAGGGGTCCCGGAGCGAATCGGTGAAATTTTTGGGAAAAGTCACCGAGGTCTGTATATAGGCCCATAGGCTGGCCATGGGGGGTATAGGTCCAACCTGGGAAATTCACACACGTTCATTGTGATATGGGTTGCTTGGATTTGTTTTTCACGTCTCGTCATTTAGAACACGATGGGAAGGGTCTCGGAGCGCAACGATGAAATTTTTGGAAAAGTACCATATAGCCCATATAGTCCCATACTGGCTATATGGGAGTATAGGTTCAACCTGGAAAATTCACACACGTTCATTGTGATATGGGTTGTTTGGTCTTGTTTTTCACGTCTCGTCAGTTAGAACATGATGGGAAGGGTCCCGGAGCGAAACGGTGAAATTTTTGGAAAAAGCACACCGAGGCCTGGGTAGGCCCATAGGCTGGCTATGGGGTATAGGTCCAGCCTGGGAAATTCACACACGTTCATTGTGATATGGGTTGTTTGGTCTTGTTTTTCACGTCTCGTCATTTAGAACACGATGGGAAGGGTTTCGAAGCGAAACGGTGAAATTTTTGGAAAAAGTTCACCGAGGCCTGGGTAGGCCCATAGGCCTATACTGCATGGCTATGGAGGTGTAGGTCCATACGGGGTGAACGTTTTGGGGTCTAGGTGAGCCCCTTATGATCCTATGGTGTCGTATGAGGTCTTATGTTGAAGCTCCCGTGGAGTTTGTAATCTATCGACCAATGGTTCGTCCGTGTGCAATAGTCTGCGCATGCGCAGTCTGGCCGTAGTATAGAAAGCAGGCATGTTGAGGGGCATGTGGGGGATGCGTTTGGGGTAGAGATGGACCACTATGGGTCCAAATGGGTCGTGGGAGGTGTCAAAGTGAAGCTTGTGTGGGGTAGAGTCAGAATGGCGTGTTTTTAAGTGCAAGTCGCGTCAATCTGCGCATGCGCAGTTGGGTGTAGTAAGTAAAGTGACCATTTTGGGGGTGCGTGGAGGTGTGTTTGGGGTAGAGAGGGACCATCCTTGGTCCGATTGTGTCGTGGGAGGTGTTATCTTGTAGCTCTCGGGGTGTACATCCCGATTTGAGGGATGTTCACGTCATCTCTGACGTCATCGGTGACGTCATCAGTAGGAGTAGTAGTGAAAGTGGGCATTTTGGGGCAGTGAAGGAAGGTATTTGGTGTAGAGATGGACCATCCATATCTGTCACACATTATACCACATCTTTGTTGTGTTATACCACATCTGTCCTGCATTATACCATATATGTCCTGTATTATACCATACCTGTCCTATGTTATACAATATCTGTCCTGTATTATACCAAATCTGTCCTGTATTGTACCATATTTGTTCTCTATTATACCATATATGTCCTGTATTATACCAAATCTGTGCTGTATTATACCAAATCTGTGCTGTATTATACAATATCTGCCCGGTGTTATACCATATCTGTGCTGTATTATACAATATCTGTCCTGTATTATACAATATCTGTCCAGTATTCTGCAATATATGTTCTGTATTATACCAAATCTGTCCTGTATTATACAGTATCTGTCCTGTATTGTACCATATATGTCCTGTATTATACCATATCTGCTCTGTATTATACAATATTTCTCCTCTATTATACCATATCTGTGCTGCATTATACCATATCTGTCCTGTATTGTACCATATATGTCCTGTATTATACCAAATCTGTGCTGTATTATACAATATTTGCCCTCTATTATACCATATCTGTGCTGTATTATACCATATCTGTCCTGAATTATACCATATCTGTGCTGTATTATGCAATATCTGTCCTGTGTTATACAATATCTGTCCTGTATTATACCAAATCTGTCCTGTTTTGTACCATATTTGTCCTGTATTATACAATATATGTTCTGTATTATACCAAATCTGTGCTGTATTATACACTATCTGTCCTGTATTATACCAAATCTGTGCTGTATTATACAATATATTTTCTGTATTATACCAAATCTGTGCTGTATTATACCATATCTGTCCTGTATTGTACCATATATGTCCTGTATTATACAATATATGTTCTGTATTATACAATCGGATAGCCGTTGTCGTGAATAACAACAAGTTCAGCAATGTTCATACAGTTTATTATCCCCAATGTTACATCATACCCAGGCTGGGGGAGCCGCCCTGGGCATGTTTAGTATGTTCACAGCAAAACCAATTGAAATATCAAACACCATGTTTTATTATTTAACGCACCGTCACATTAGGTACAAGTGTTTACTGAGCTCAAGTCAACGATCAGCATGTAGACATATAGAGTATGTACGGCATGTTATGGTATTCATCAGTGCATGGGTGAAGCATTCAGCCGATGGGGTGGTCGGTCAGCTTGGTAACGAAAAACGTGACATTGGTCACCTTCTCCACTGTCCACTTGGTGTTGGGGCGTTGTTGTTGGGCCCATTCCAAGGGATCCACGGTGTCCAGATTCTCCAGCATCGTCTCTAGCGACACTCGGTTAATGATGGTAAACGGTTGGTCAAATACCTGGATGTTCCTGCTCGGATAAAAGTATCGGACTTGGACTGTCTCATTATGCTCATTACGCCAGATTCAATCTGAAGGCTGTAATTTGGTCGTTGAAGATGGCTTCCACGTAGCTACGTAGACGGGCGAGGTCGGTCAGTCGGAAATTGTAGATATCTTGAATAGGGCGATGACGGTAGAAACATTGCCGTATCATGGACCAATGGCGCCGATAGATGTCACTCACTGGATGGGCGTCCTGTTACAGATCGCTAGGAACATTTATGGACTCGTTCAGAAAATGTTCGATGTTGTCAGGCGTATGACTCGAAACCGTAACGGTGGGGTCCGGCTGGATATCCAGGCTCTTCTGCACTGTGGGTATAGGCGGGCTCTCCCTCATCGCATCACCAGTGGCGTTCGTCTCCCCGGGCTCATCTTCACTGGGTCTGACCTTCCGCGGCTCCTCTTCAGTGGAAGTTGTCGCCCAAACCGTAGAGACGGGGCATGAATCAAACGCTGATGGCGTCTTAACTGACTGCGTCGTTTGAAGAGTTGACCACAATCCTCACAGTGTTCCGTCGCGCCCTCGTGGAATGAGCGTTCGTGGCGCAGTAAAGGATCCTTCCGATTAAATGACCGTGCGCAGGTTATACAAGTATACCGTGCATCGTTGTGGGCGGAGGCCTTCTGGCGGTGCAAGTCGTGCAGACGAGTAAACTGCTTCTGGCAAGTTGTGTAAGTGAACATCTTGGTGGTTGACAGAGTGTCTGATGAAACGGCCAGGCCGCTTCCCTTTTATAGCACGCTAGCTGGTGATCTATTTTTAGCACACTCAGTTCAACTATGCCGAAGTCGAGGGCCGAGCCGTGACATCTTCGGTAACCTCCGTGTCTCTTCGGGCACCTCCATGACATCTTCGGTCACCTCCGTGTCTCTTCGGTCACCTCCGTAACTACCCGGCTGTTCCCGTGTAAACACGGATGGATCTCCGTGTCTCTTCGGTGACGTACGTGACATCTTCGGTCATCTCCGTGTCTCTTCGGTCACCTCCGTACCGTCAGCGATCAGCATGTAGACATATAGAGTATGTACGGCATGTTATGGTATTCATCAGTGCATGAGTGACGCATTCAGCCGATGGGGGTGGTCGGTCAGCTTGGTAACGAAAAACGTGGCATTGGTCACCCTCTCTACGACCCATTGTGTGTTGGGGGGTTGTTGTTGGGCCCATTCCAAGGGATCCACGGTGTCCAGTTTCTCCAGCATCGCCTCTAGCGACGCCCGGTTAATGATGGTAAACGGTTGGTCAAATACCCGAATGTTACTGCTCGGGTAAAAATATCGGGCTTGGTCTGTGTTCTTATGCTGCAGCACATAACCAAGCGCCAGATTCAACTTGAAGGCCGTAATTTGATCGTTGAAGATGGCTTCCACGTAGCTGCGTAGACGGGTGAGGTCGGTCAGTCGGAAATTGTAGATATCTTGAATAGGGTGATGACGGTAGAAACAGTGCCGGATCATGGGCCAATGGCGCCGATAGATGTCACTCACTGGATGGTCTTCGTGTAACAGATCGCTAGGAACATTTATGGGTTCGTTCACGAAGTGTACTTTGCCCTCCACGTCGTACAAAATCTGGCCCAAGGTCTTGTCGTCGGAATTTGACTGTTGAATTAGGGCGGCATCATCATCGGCCCTCGTGCGATAGGTGGGAGTTCCCCCTGTCTCGATATTGATGCCTACGGGCTCTTCTACCTGCAAACGTGTCTGCGGAACAGGGTGTCATGTGCGTTGGTGTCGCAGCAACTGACTGGTCAGTTTGAAAAGCCGACCACATTCTTCGCATGGACGCTTGGGTGGGTACTTCATGGCGTGCACGTGTGTGGCGCTGTAAATGATCCGGGCGCTGAAACGACAGTGTACATATCGTACATCTATACCGGGCGGTTCCTTCGTGCTTGGTAGCTTCATGGCGGCGCAAGTCGTGCAGACGAGTGAATGATTTCGAGCACGTAGTACAAGTGAACATCTTGGTGGTTGACAGAGTGTCTCATGAAACGGCCAGGCCGCTTCCCTTTTATAGCACGCTAGCTGGTATCATGTTCGGGCACCTCCGTGTCTCTTCGGTGATCTCCGTGACATCTTCGGTGACCTCCGTGTCTCTTCGGGCATGTCCGTGACATCTTCGGTGACCTCCGTGATATCTTCGGGCACCTCCGTGTCTCTCCGGCCACCTCCGTGTCTTTTCGGGAAGTGACCGAAGAGACTCGGAAGTGAACGACATTGTCGGGAAAACCCCACAGACGGGTCAGTACATGTACTATCATGTTCACACTCCGTCACCGAAAAGACACGGACTGAAGATGGCGGACCTCGCCCGGTGGTGGTGGTGGTGGGAGCTCACGTGTGGCAGAGCTCTTGGATCGGAGCTCTTGGAGCTCAAAGCGTGTGGAGCTCAGAGCTCGGAAGTGACATTTGCATATGACCTCTGAGGTCACTTCCGCTTCCGTTCACGTAACCGGAACTGACCTTTGACCCCGCCGCGCAATTTTATCCGGTTGTTAACGCGCGCCGGGGTCAAAGGTCAGTTCCGGTCACATGAACGGAAGCGGAAGTGACCTCACAGAGGTCATATGCAAATGTCACTTCCGAGCTCTGAGTTCCACACGCTTTGAGCTCCAAGAGCTCCGATCCAAGGGCTCTGCCACACCGGAGCTCCCACCACCACCACCACCACCACCGGGCGAGGTCCGCTCTCTTCAGTCCGTGTCTTTTCGGTGACGGAGTGTGAACATGATAGCACATGTACTGACCCGTCTGTGGGGTTTTCCCCACAATGTCGTTCACTTCCGAGTCTCTTCGGTCACTTCCCGAAAAGACACGGAGGTGGCCGAAGAGACACGGAGGTACCCGAAGATATCACGGAGGTCACCGAAGATGTCACGGAGATGCCCGAAGAGACACGGAGGTCACCGAAGATGTCACGGAGATCACCGAAGAGACACGGAGGTGCCCGAACATGATACCAGCTAGCGTGCTATAAAAGGGAAGCGGCCTGGCCGTTTCATCAGACACTCTGTCAACCACCAAGATGTTCACTTGTACTACGTGCTCGAAATCATTCACTCGTCTGCACGACTTGCGCCGCCATGAAGCTACCAAGCACGAAGCAACCGCCCGGTATAGATGTACGATATGTACACTGTCGTTTCAGCGCCCGGATCATTTACAGCGCCACACACGTGCACGCCATGAAGTACCCAAGCGTCCATGCGAAGAATGTGGTCGGCTTTTCAAACTGACCAGTCAGTTGCTGCGACACCAACGCACATGACACCCTGTTCCGCAGCCACGTTTGCAGGTAGAAGAGCCCGTCGGCATCAATATCGAGACAGGGAGAACTCCCACCCATCGCACGAGGGCCGATGATGATGCCGCCCTAATTCAACAGTCAAATTCCGACGACAAGACCTTGGGCCAGATTTTGTACGACGTGGAGGGCAAAGTACACTTCGTAGACGAACCCATAAATGTTCCTAGCGATCTGTTACACGAAGACCATCCAGTGAGTGACATCTATCGGCGCCATTGGCCCATGATCCGGCACTGTTTCTACCGTCATCACTCTATTCAAGATATCTACAATTTCCGACTGACCGACCTCACCCGTCTACGCAGCTACGTGGAAGCCATCTTCAACGATCAAATTACGGCCTTCAAGTTGAATCTGGCGCTTGGTTATGTGCTGCAGCATAAGGACACAGACCAAGCCCGATATTTTTACCCGAGCAGTAACATCCGGGTATTTGACCAACCGTTTACCATCATTAATCGGGCGTCGCTAGAGGCGATGCTGGAGAAACTGGACACCGTGGATCCCTTGGAATGGGCCCAACAACAACGCCCCAGCACCAAGTGGACAGTGGAGAAGGTCACTAATATCACGTTTTTCGTTACCAAGCTGACCGACCACCCCATCGGCTGAATGCTTCACCCATGCACTGATGAATACCATAACATGCCGTACATACTCTATATGTCTACATGCTGATCGTTGACTTGAGCTCAGTAAACACTTGTACATAATGTGACGGTGCGTTAAATAATAAAACATGGTGTTTGATATTTCAATTCGTTTTGCTGTGAACATACCAAACTTGCCCAGGGCGGCTCCCCCAGCCTGGGTATGATGTAACATTGGCGATAATAAACTGTATGAACATTGCTGAACTTGTTGTTATTCACGACAACGGCTATCCGATTGTATAATACAGAACATATATTGTATAATACAGGACATATATGGTACAATACAGGACAGATATGGTATAATACAGCACCGATTTGGTATAATACAGGACATATACTGTATAATACAGGACAGATTTGGTATAATTACAACACATATAAGGGTAGTGGGAAGAGGTGCCGACATACTGACTGCGTCACATGACTTCACAGAATAGTCTTCTGGTTAACCTATTCTAAAACACATACCAAGAATCTAACGATTCGTGATATGTGCTGTATCTCAGGTACGCTTTTATTGTACCTGTTCATGTGGCAACTTGGATGATATGACCACGCGGCCCCTAGCACCGGCATAAGCGGTATTAGATACAAATCTAGAGCTATGATGGAAATGCCCTGACAACTCGTATACTGGTAATGTATAATACATATATTGTATAATACAGTACAGATTTGGTATAATACAGAACATATATTGTATAATACAGGACAAATATGGTACAAAACAGGACAGATTTGGTATTATGCAGGACAGATATTGTATAACACAGGACAGATATTGCATAATACAGCACAGATGTAGTATAATTCAGCACAGATATGGTATAATACAGCACATATATGGTATAATAGAGGGCAAATATTGTATAATACAGCACAGATTTGGTATAATACAGGACATATATGGTACAATACAGGACAGATATGGTATAATGCAGCACAGATATGGTATAATAGAGGAGAAATATTGTATAATACAGAGCCGATATGGTATAATACAGGACATATATGGTACAATACAGGACAGATACTGTATAATACAGGACAGATTTGGTATAATACAGAACATATATTGCAGAATACTGGACAGATATTGTATAATACAGGACAGATATTGTATAATACAGCACAGATATGGTATAACACATGACAGATATTGTATAATACAGCACAGATTTGGTATAATACAGCACAGATTTGGTATAATACAGGACAGATACTGTATAATACAGGGCAGATTTGGTATAATACAGGACATATATGGTATAATAGAGAACAAATATGGTACAACACAGGACAGATTTGGTATAATACAGGACATATTGTATAACATAGGACAGGTATGGTATAATACAGGACATATATGGTATAATGCAGGACAGATGTGGTATAACACAACAAAGATGTGGTATAATGTGTGACAGATATGGATGGTCCATCTCTACACCAAATACCTTCCTTCACTGCCCCAAAATGCCCACTTTCACTACTACTTCTACTGATGACGTCACCGATGGCGTCAGAGATGACGTGAACATCCCTCAAATCGGGATGTACACCCCGAGAGCTACAAGATAACACCTCCCACGACACAATCGTACCAAGGATGGTCCCTCTCTACCCCAAACACACCTCCAGGCACCCCCAAAATGGTCACTTTACTTACTACACCCAACTGCGCATGCGCAGATTGACGCGACTTGCACTTCAAAACACGCCATTCTGACTCTACCCCACACAAGCTTCACTTTGACACCTCCCACGACCCATTTGGACCCATAGTGGTCCATCTCTACCCCAAACGCACCCCCCACATGCCCCCTAACATGCCTGCTTTCTATACTACGGCCAGACTGCGCATGCGCAGACTATTGCACACGGACGAACCATTAGTCGATACATTACAAACTCCCCGGGAGCTTCAAAATAAGACCTCATACGACACCATAGGATCATAAGGGGCTCACCTAGACCCCAAAACGTTCACCCCGTATGGACCTCCATAGCCATGCAGTATAGGCCTAAAGGCTACCCAGGCCTCAGTGAACTTTTTACAAAAATTTCACCGTTTCGCTTCGAAACCCTTCCCATCGTGTTCTAAATGACGAGACGTGAAAAACAAGACCAAACAACCCATATCACAATGAACGTGTGTGAATTTCCCAGGTTGGACCTATACCCCATAGCCAGCCTATGGGCCTACCCAGGCCTCGGTGAGCTTTTTCCAAAAATGTCACCGTTTCGCTCCGGGACCCTTCCCATCATGTTCTAAATGACGAGACGTGAAAAACAAGACCAAACAACCCATATCACAATGAACGTGTGTGAATTTCCCAGGTTGGACCTATACCCCATAGCCAGCCTATGGGCCTACCCAGGCCTCGGTGAGCTTTTTCCAAAAATTTCACCGTTTCGCTCCGGGACCCTTCCCATCGTGTTCTAAATGACGAGACGTGAAAAACAAATCCAAGCAACCCATATCACAATGAACGTGTGTGAATTTCCCAGGTTGGACCTATACCCCCCATAGCCAGCCTATGGGCCTATATACAGACCTCGGTGACTTTTCCCAAAAATTTCACCGATTCGCTCCGGGACCCCTCCCATTGTATTTTTCTCGGCGAGACGAGAAAAATGAGACCCCACAACCCATAGTAACACACACAAAAAAATTGACCATCCCCATACCCCATACAGGCATTTTTCCTTATATTGTATAATACAGACCCCTATTGTAGGGGTAAAGTCCGTGTTCCGCTTTTTATAGTTTCGGGAAAAAATCCTAATTTTACATGCACCCACCCCATTGACTTGATAGGCAGCCCCCGATAAGCCCGGGGACCGATATTAGCCCTTTTGGCTAGAGTTATACCCCCCATGGCCAGCCTATGGGCCTATATACAGACCTCGGTGACGTTTCCCAAAAATTTCACCGATTCGCTCCGGGACGCCTCCCATTGTATTTTTCTCGGCGAGACGAGAAAAACGAGACCCCACAACCCATAGTAACATACACAAAAAAATTGACCATCCCCATACCCCATACAGGCATTTTCCCTTATATTGTATAATACAGACCCCCTATTGTAGGGGTAAAGTCCGTGTTCCGCTTTTTATATTTTCGGGAAAACATCCTAATTTTACATGCACCCACCCCATTGACTTGAATGGCCCTCGAGGAGCGCTTCACTTTGACACCTCACTCGACCCATTCGGTCCACTAGGGACCCACCCCGGGCACAAAACGTCTATTCCCATACTCTTTTTAGGCATTCTCCGTATACATTAACATTGGAAGTCACTTGGTTGACATGGGACTACTTTCTGTCCGCGGAGGAATACAAAGGATACAGGTTGCCGGAACTACTTTTGACCTCCACGTGACCTTGAGCTGGTGGCGCCCCCTGGCGCCACAGACGCCACAGAGGTGAAAGGCGATGTGGCGTCCCCTATACCTTTAACCTGGAAACAGCGCCCCCTGGTGGATGCAAGAGTTACCTCCCCCGGCAAAATAATACCCTTCGTGCCGTCTCCCTACTACTCTGATACTTCAGTAGAAAACTCCAAGCGTAATTCGATTTGGCAGAGTTTGAAAAAACCCGGCTTTATTACCATAGCACAAAAAAGGAATATTTACTATGTTGATGTCACATATCCTTTATGCAATGTTTCCGCTTGGGTAGAACCATTATATATCCTTGTCGACCACCTTTGAATAGTAAAGGGCGCAGGTGTGGTCTCTCTATGTATTTAACTATGGCGTATGAAGCATCGTAAATCTGACCAGTCAACCGGAACACGAGCCAAGATTTTACATGTCAACATTAACGTTTTAATGTGACTGTCATGAAGATGAAAAAATGTGAAAAAAATGAAAAAACTGGTTTCCCTCAGGTCAAATTTACTTGTCTTCCATCCATCGTCGTTGACAATCATGAATGTTGACTAGGTATAAAAGTGTTCCCAAAAATCTACTATTGATATACATTTACAAACAGCAAATCGTTATTTTGTTTAATCCCCACATTCTTATTAAACAATATACCTTCTCTTAATTCCCATAACTACAGAAGTATCACATAATATTTCCATCTGTCAAGCCCCCTCATTCTCTCTTCTCGGATCGATTCTTAGTGGCAACTTTGATTAATTATCACCATGGACACTCATAGTTAAATCTCCCAATAGCCGCTCATCCTCCCCATTCACTCAACATTTAATATTTCACCCTATTTCCCGAAATCATAAATCCAGTGCCATGGAAATTTCACCCAGTATTTCTCATTTTCCTCAATACAATATCCCACTATTTCCCCTTCACTGTGCCTAATCACACAGAGTATGCCGTGCAACCCGTTCCCCGACACCGCCCTACACATGCTCCCTCATACCATAGCCACTGACAATAAATATCTGTTCCCCTTGATATATTCCTATTTCTGTATCCATATCATCTAACTTTGGCAGAGTCGCCCATTCTGTCCTCTATTTCCCTTAATCGTCTATAACTTATACCCCGGTATTTTCACACATATTCATATATATATATACACCAGTTATTCAACCAGTATTTCCCTTCATTTTCCTCAATGAAATATCCCAAAATATATCCGCTCACTGAAGGTCATATAATCCAATGCCATACTAATTTCACCCAGTATTCCCTCTTATTTTCCTCAATCAAATATCCCAGTATTTTCGCTTGTGCTTATTTACCCAGATCATATAAGACAATGCTATATAGACCAGTTTTTCATCCATCATAGTTAGTTATGTCGTCGCTGCATGACCGAAACAAAGCCGAACGCGAAGCCAAACCCCAACTCACTCACTCACAGTATTTCCCCTAGTTTGCCACAATGAAATATCCCAATAGTTTCCCTCATTTTGACTATTCACACAAGAACATATAATCCAATGCCTGATAATTTCGCCTAGTATTCCCCTTATTTTCCTCCATCAAATATCCCAGTATTCCCCCTCATGCCTATTCATCCAAGCTCATAACACCGGTAGTTCTCATTATTTTCCTTCAATGAAATATCCCAGTATTTCCCCTCACTGTGTCTATTCACTTATAATATCTCACAATCCAATGCCCTATAGACCGCACCCGTTATTTCATCGAGTATTTCCCCTTATTTTCCTCAATCAAATGTCTCAGTTTTGCCCCCACTATACTATAATTCATGTCATCATTAGTTTCACCCAGTATTTCTCCCTATCCTTCGTGATCCCAATATTTCCCCTTATTTTCCGCGATCAAATATACCCTATTTCCCGTCGTGCCTATTCAACCAAGATCATATAATCCAATGCCATAGTGTTAATTTCACCAAATATTCCCTTTTATTTTCCTAGATCAAATATCCCCGGGTATTTTCCTTCGTGGTGCCTATTCACCCTAGATCATATAAGGCAATGTAATTTCACCCAGTATTTCCCGTTACTTTCCTCAATGAACTATTCCCCTTTCTCAATCAAATATACCAGGCTTTGCCTTTCTTGTACCTATTACCCCAAAATCATAGACAACAGTAAATGCACTCAGTATTTCCTCTCATATTTTCCTCTATTCACCGCAGATCATATATAATTCAATGTCATGTGTACATGTACTCCAGTAATTTCATCCAGTATTTTCCCCTTATCGTCCTCACTGAAGCATCCCGATATTTCCCCTCGTTGTGCTGTTTCCCCAATATCATATAATCTAATGATACAGTTCACCAATCGCCAATGTACGAGTTGTCACAGCGAAACAGCTCACCAATTACCAGTATACGAGTTGTCAGAGCATTTCCATCATAGCTCTCCAGATTTGTATCTAATACCGCTTATGCCGATGCTAGGGGCCGTGTGGTCATATCATCCATGTTGCCACATGAACAGGTGCAATAAAAGCGTACCTGAGATACAACACATATCACGAATCGTTAGATTCTTGTTATGTGCTTTAGAATAGGTTTACCAGAAGACTATTCTGTGAAGTCATATGACGCAGTCAGTATGTCGGCACCTCTTCCCACTTCCCTTATATGTGTTGTAATAGTAATTTCACCCAGTATTCCACATTAATTTTCCCTTACAAATATCCCAGTATTTTCCTCCGTTGTGCCTATTCACCTATAATGATATAACCCAATGCCATATAAACGCCCTTACATTTCCTCGATCAGATATTTCTGAATTCCCCCAAGTTGTCCCGATTCACCCAAGATCATATATACTTCTCCTTATTTTCCCCGATCAAATATCCCAGTATTTAGTCTCATGCCTCCTATTCACTCAAGATCATATCATCCAATGCCATAGTAATTTCAACCAGTATTTATACATGTATACCAGTATATCATTAAAATCAATAAGGTCAATGCACTACATGTATACATAGACGGCGTTAAAATCACCAATTTTCCCCAAATTTGTTTTAATCGCATATCCCAGTATATTTATCTTTCTTGCCTATTTCCTTAAGATTCATTTAATCCTCTCTATCAATGTCATTTGGACATCAATAAAATCACATATCCTCCCTTTTCATTTTTCCCATCACCGAAAGATTCATATAATATGGTTTATATAAATGTTATATGTCAAACATCTCTAAATCACCAAGCATATTGTATTTCATTTAAACCTAGCTGTATCTATATAATGCTGAACACCCATCGCATTTACTTTATTCAATGTTAGTTTATTCATCTACAACTTTTTTTTTAACCTTAAAATATCTGTTGGGCAGTGTTTCACTTAATGACACTTGCATTCTCAACCAATTAAGGCTGAAATAAACATCAAACACGCAGAGACAGAGTATGTCCAGCCTAAGCCATTAATTTTAACAACATTGCTGAGTCCAGTCAACTGGACATAGTTTCTAGACAATTTATTACCACCCGTTTGGTATTTCCTCTCCCATGTGGAAAGTTGTGTATATATCGGCTCCGACCTGGTCACATCTTAATTCTGTATAGTAGTTTTAAGTTTCAGGCAATTGAAATCGGTCTAAACCAAGATTAAACTGCAGAATTTTACAGCTTAATTACTAACATATGATGCACATTCTGTGAATTCCTACCACTATTGCCAGTTGAAAGATCACACAATCACTAATGGCACTATATGGTATATCAAAACCATTTCTCACATTTCGCCGGCAATTACTAAACAGAACACTTTTTTTTCTTGCCTTCCTTTCGAACTATATGCCCCCTTGTTTTTTCTCCAAAGCTATACCAGAGCAGATGATATCAGAAAAATGTACATCATCTATTGGCACAGACCATGCGAGCAAATTTGTGATACTTTCTCATATACCATCTTCAAACTGAAGCCATGCTTACCGAGTATTATTTATCAAATGAAAGTGTATGTCTATTCTACTTCCCAATTTTTAAACATGCAAACATGTTTTAATGTTAAATCCCTGGAAACTCTTCCAAATCTTGTGCTGATGATCTAATGAGGAAATAAATCTATCCTCAAAAACCACTGGACCGCTGGGAAAGGCAAAATATTATTATCTCAAAGAGTTTGGTGTCTTGTGATGTCAACTGAACTTTTCATTCAAGATGGGATAGGCACCAGTTTGACCATAAAATCACTCCAAACGTTTAACGACTTCTTTCTCTTGGAGCAGACCAAGATATCAGCTCATTTAATATGTATAGGCCTACATTTCTCAAATTCCTACCATATACCTACTCAGTCAATATACCTTCACATTGAAGACGAATCAATTTCTACAGTAATATCAGATACAATTTGATTCCTATTCTAAAATCTTCTAAATTTTTAGATATGCAACCTTTGATGCCTCATGAGCATCAGAACTTAATGTAATCAATATCCCTATTTATCACGCTCTATATTTGTTTTTGTTTGTTTGTTTGTTTGTTTTTTTTAAATTCTGATCTACCGAGCTTGCAAACAGAACCTGCCTTTTAACAAAAATATATAAAACACTACCGCTAACAATTCTTTGTATCTGATGCAAGCATATATTCAACTACATCTAGGATATGCAAAGTAAAATAATGCCCGTAGATCTTAAAAAAGACCAATAACTACAAAGTATATTAACGCATGCAAACATCTCTGAACAGTTATTAGTGTGTCTGTTTTCTACTTTAACATGCCAACAATTCAAAACGATATCACCAGGTTCTGTGCAGTTAAATCCCTCTGTTCACTTCTCCAACTTTGAAATTGTTCACTCCATCATCCACACATATAAGAGTTGCAGTTTTCTCAGCTGACTTTTATATCCTCATAACCCTAACTTCTGTTCCGATATGACTTCCACTTGACGCTTCTTTTCTCTTCCAAATAAGTGAAAACTTCCTTTTCTGTCTTTGTCACAAAACTGTTAGATAACTATCTCAATACTCTATGCTTAGTAAAACAAATAAATAAACTGAACTTGAAAAGCACTCCAATGCACTTGTATCTTCCACTGAGTGGGGAGCTCCAGCTAAACACGTGCAGCTGGCTCGGTGGTCAGTACTCATACTAGACTGATTGGTCCACAGCGAGAAGTCAGGCTTCTGCTGCAAACTGCACCGGGTGAAAGTGTCAGCCACTTTTGCAGGTACAACATGAATGCAACAGTTTCTTGATTATACCAGACTTATTCTTAAAGTTGCGGACACATTGATGCGGTATCAACAGGCAGTAGGTTTGCAGTAGGCATAGCGAGATTGCTGGTTGATTAGTCTGAAAAAGCAGCTGCTGAAATATTGATGTGCAGCAGATATTCACTAGAGATCAGTAAATGCTGCAATTTCTGTAACTGGAAACAACTGTCGCAAAAAAAAGGAGAAAAGCGAAAAAAAAAAGGAACTGACGATTTGAAGCAAATTGCAGCATGTAATGGGTAAGGATAGGATCAGTGAGCTGTGCATAACAACATGGCAATAGTAAAATGTTAATGATACTGACCAACAAAATAGTCATATACATGAAAAATTCGCCATTTCCTTGTTTTGATTTCCACAGGAAGTCTTTTCGGTGAAAATGGGTGCGTTTTCCAAAACAGCCCTTTGCATTTTCCTGAGTCTTCTACTCCTTCTGTGTGATGTTTTCATGATTGAGGCACGCAGGAGAGGGAGGACACACTCCGGGAAAAGAAAGGGAGGAAAAGGAGAGCCCATACCATGCGATGAGACAAAGCACATGTACCATAAGGGAGGTAGCCACTGCAGACGGTGTCAGAAATGTGAAGTCGGAGAAGGGAGGAATTATGATACGGTAAGTAACTAGATACAGTCGAAAATAAATTTTAACTTTGCTCCCAGGTGTCGCCACCTATAGTTAGGTGTATCACTACATGGTTTTGTTACCTGTACCGCCTACCTAGATTTGGCACTGAGGTGTTCTTGAATTAATGTATCTATGTCAGTGGCTTTAAAATCTGCAATCTGTTTAATTCATTTGTGAGAGAAATGTATGTACATGTATATGTTCCAGGGCCTAAAATC